>PVHT020000144.1:7936417-7990277 GCA_004024745.2 Catagonus wagneri
AAAATTTGTAATATATAGTTCAAGTGCCACCCTTCCTTGGAAACATTTTCTTTTCTTTTTTTTCTTTTTAGGGCCACACCTGTGTCATATGCAAGTTCTCAGGCTAAGGGTACAATCAGAGTGGCATCTGCGACCTATACGACGGTCCATGGCAAAAACAGATCCTTAATCCACTGAAAAAGACCAGGAATCTAATCCACATCCTCATGGATACTAATCCGATTAACCTGCTGAACCACAACAGGAGCTCCCGGAAACATTTTCTGATGTTACCCTCCCCCGGAGAATTATAATACATATTAATAATTACCTTTATACACAATAGTCAATGCTGTTCGGAATTTACTAGATGTCAGGCATGTATGATCTAATTTGATCCTTGAAAGAATCATAAGAAGTGGGAAAGTACTATTATTCCTATTTATAAGAAAAAAATACTGAAGCTTTGAGAAGTTTAGTGACTTTCCCAGTGTCACACAACTGATAATTGGAGAGTCAGGACCTAAACTCAGATCTGTTGAACCTAGATCCCAAGCTCTTAACCACGACAACATTCCCTCTTCTGTCCTACTTCTCTATACTGTCGTGCATGTGTCTTTAATTTCTGCCTTATCAAACTGAACTCCTGGAGAACGACTGTCATCTGTACCCACCCCCATTGTCTAATTCAGGTCATATATTAACCTATATCACAGGCGCTCAATATGTGCTCAGTAAATGACTGGTTCTGCTATGAACTCTGTTCAGAATCAAATGTAATTTTAAAGGCTTGGGTGAGAGTGAGTTCACCCTTAATTCACTTCATACCAGAACCTCTCTGATCTTGACCCACAGTTCAAGCCTCAAGATCTAAACTTGTTTCTTTTTTTGTTTGTTTGTTTTGTTTTGTTTTGTTTTTTTGTCTTTTTGCCTTTTTTATCTAGAGCCACACCTGCGGCATGTGGAGGTTCCCAGGCTAGGGGTCTAACAGGAGCTGTAGCCGCCGGCCTTCGCCAGAGCCACAGCAACGCGGGATCCGAGCCGCGTCTGCAACCTACACCACAGCTCATGGCAACGCTGGATCCTTAACCCACTGGGCAAGGCCAGGGATCGAACCCGCAAACTCATGATTCCTAGTCGGATTCGTTAACCACCGAGCCACTAAGGGAACTCCCTAAACTTGTTTCTTGTCACCATGTCCTTTCTTTCACGGGTTCCCAGACTGGCTTCCTTCCTGCTGCATTTTTCTTTCAGGCGTGGGATCTTACTCTGCCCTCCTCATCCTTCTGGTGGCTGACCCTCCGCCATGCCAAGTCCTTTCCAGATTAATCACCACCTCCCTGTCTTGGTTTTCTGCCTGGACCCTAGGACTCCCTTACCTTCCTGGTGCCTATGACCTGTTCTTTAGCCATTATAAAGCAAAATGGCCATAAGTCACCTTACAAAACCCCAAGCAGTTGAGTAGAGAGAACCTCATTCTCCAGATATAGGAAAAGCTAGTAGAGGACTTTTAATGGCACACAACCACTATCCTCACCAAGTCAGAGGCTTCCCCCTTCCAATGTCATTGCTGACCCTGCTGGGCCAGAACGGTCGCAGGGCCTGATGAACCACCCCTCTTCCCAGTTCTCTTGAAGCAGGGGCAGGCAGGTACCTTGAGGATGAGTGATCCTTCTGAGCAGAATCCCTTCAAAGGGAAAGCCCTGTTCCTTGAGTTCTCTGGCGGCACAGCGGGTTAAGGGATCCGGCGTAGGAGTTCCTGCTATGAGCTCAGTGGAAACGAATCTGACTAGCATCCATGAGGATGCAGGTTCGATCACTGGCCCCTTTTGGTGCGTTAAGGATCCGACTTGCTGTGAGCTGTGGTGTAGCTCGCAGATGTGGCTTGGATCCTGCGCTGCTGTGGCTGTGGCGAAGGCCGGCAGCTACAGATCCATTTCTACCCCTAGTCCGGGAACTTCCATATGCCACACCTGCCAACCCCCTGAAAGAAAACAAAACAACAAACAAACCAACAAAAAACCCAAAGGATCCGGCGTTGTCACTGCAGCAGCTCAGGTCACTTCTGTGGCACAGGCTCAGACCCAGCAACTTCCGCATGCCCCAGGCATAGCCAAAACAAAAAAAATGGAAAGAAAGAAAAGAAAGCCCATTCCTAATTAACTATGCTTCAGTAAAATCTAAAACGAAAACAACAAAAAAGAAAGCCCTGTTCCAGAGAAGTTCCTAATCTTCTAGAAAGCAGAAGAGTAGGTTGGATGTATTGACCAGTTCAAGCTTGGAGAAAGATCTTCACGAGGAGGTGAATACTGCCCAGCTGAACCCTTCACAGGAAATATAAGCTAGAAATTCCCCTATGACTTAGAGCAGATGTTTTTGTGCTGGTGAGGGTGAGAGGGAGGGGTGGGATGGAGAAAAGGGAGAAGTAAGGCAGAATTCAGCAACTATCCTACCAAGTCCTTGGCTAGTCACAGTTAACCCTTGAGGGAGATGCTGGTATACTGCTTTACAATTTCTAGGCACCTCCAGATCAAGTTAAGTTTCCAAACCTTACTTAGACCAGTCCAAATATCTAGAGACTAGCTGTATTAGTTTCCTAAGGCTGTTGTCACAAAATACTCTAAACTGAGTAACTTAAAATAACAGATATTTATCATCTCAAAGTCTGGAGAACACTGAAATCAAGGAACAGGCACAGCTCTTTCCTTCTGAGGGCTATTGGTGAGAACCTTTCCCGAGCTTCTTGTCTAGATTCGGATGGTTTGTTGGCAAACGTTGGCAGTCCTTGGCTTGTACATGCAACATAAGACGTTTAACCTCTTCATTCTATGCCAGAGTCTCAGGTCTTCCCCTACCCTTTTCCTCTTCTTCTCATTGGCTGAATGAGGATGCAGTGATGGGCCACCGTGTATCATGTGGATGAGGAAAACATGACTTTTCACAAGAGCCTGGGTCCCTGGATGACCTTAGGGAGCAGAGCTGCCCTCCTTTTTTCTCTAGACCCACCTCTTTCTGGATTACAAAGTGAAAAAACATTTCCCCCACTATTCTTTTGTTAAAGCAGGTGCACCTGTATCCTAACTAATATAGCTTCTCTAGGCCTTCCCTTGAAGTAATGAGGTGGAGACCTGGCAGTGCTCATCTCTTGTAAAAAGATGTTATAAGAAACTTCTTTGGGGGAGTTCCCTTCGTGGCTCAGTGGTTAACGAATCCGACTAGGAACCATGAGGTTGCGGGTTCGATCCCTGGCCTTTCCCATGTGGCTTAGGGATCTGGCGTTGCCGTGAGCTGTGGTGTAGGTTGCAGATGCGGTTCGGATCCCGCATTGCTGTGGCCGTGGCATAGGCTGGCGGCTACAGCTCTGATTAGACCCCTAGACTGGGAACCTCCATATGCTGTGAGTGCAGCCCTAGAAAAGGCAAAAAAAAAAAAAGGGAAACTTTTTTGGGAGTTCCCATTGTGGAGCAGCGAAAATTAATCTGACTAGTATCCATGAGGATGAGAGTTCAATCCCTGGCCTCACTCAGTGGGTTAAGGATCCGGCATTGCTTTGAGCTGTGGTGTGCAGCTGTGGCTCAGATTCTGTGTTGCTGTGGCTGTGGCGTCAGCCAGAGGCTACAGCTCTGATTTGACTCCTAGCCTGAGAACTTCCATATGCTGCTGGTGAGGCCCTAAAATGCAAAAAAAAAAAGGAAAAAAGAAAGAGAAGAAACGCTTGAGGTAGGAGCTACTCCTAACAATTGTCACGGCTTTTGGAAAAGAGACACTTTTGGAAAAGGGGCACTTCCTTTAGGGAGAACAGAAAGAGGAAGAAGCTGGTTTTGGAAGGAGGATCTCTTTTACCCCAGCAAGGGTCAAGGAACCATTTAAAGAACACTCTTTTTAGCCATGAAGATAGAATATGAGGGCATTTTGCAATTGACTTTGGTGGGTTGGTAAGACTCCCACATTTTTTTTTTTTTTTGCCACAGACACAGCGACATAGGATGTTAGGATATGAGGTGCGTCTGCGACCTACACCACAGCTCATGGCAATGCTGGATTCCTGACCTGCTAAGCATGGCCAGGGATCGAACCAACATCCTCATGGATACTATTTGGGTTTGTTTCCTCTGAGCCACAAAGGGGACCCCCAAGGCTCCTGCTTTATAAGGAAATGAGGGACAGATCTAGGGTAGTGTTGATAATAGGCTTATGTTATTTGGACAGAGTTAAATGACTTCTGCCATTTATTTCATAATTTAAATGTCCCAAGGGCAAGCAGCTTAATGGGTGCAATAGTCCAAGTTAAGGAGGCAATGGGGTTTGGGTGAACCAAAAAGCAGTGGACTTGCTTTCAGTGGAGATGAGCTACTCAGTTCCAGCCAACTATTTTCCTGTGGGAAATAATGGCTTAGTGTTGCCAGAGTTTTTGAAGAATGGCTAAATATCTATGTTTTTTTTTTAATATCTATGTTTTCAAAGTGAAACATTTCCAACTTCTAAACTACTGTTTTAAAGCAATTGTGGGCCATATTCATATTCAGCCCAACTCTGAATTTGTGACCTCTGGGGAAGGCAAACTCTTTGATAACTCTGAGCCTTTCAACAATGAAGGAGGCTCGACATTAAAACGGAAAGGAAAACTCTCAGTTGGCCTCTGAGAATGACTTGCCTCTTGGTCCCAGTAAGGCAACCATAAGATTTAAAGCTACTTGGGGGCCTCACCACAGACCTCATTTTAACCTCCTCCCAATGGATATAGGAGACTGACTATCACAGTTGAAACAGAAATGCGATAGAGTTGACTATCAGAGTTTTTTTCTCTGGGAAAAAAATGCCACAGACAAGTTCCTGACTTTACTGGGTTTCTGCTGGAGCAGCCGAAGAGGACCACGGTAAGGAAAGCAGAGTAATGGATGGGATCTAGGACCAGAGCTATTCCTTGGAGCTGTAACTAAGCTCCTGGTTCTCAGGAGGGAATGGTGAGTAAACTCCCTGATAAATGACCTTCGTCTTGCTTTCTGTCATCTCTCTGGTTAGAAGATCCTATGTTCCTGCTTCATCATTGCTCTAATCCATACAGCTTAGGTCTTTCAGTTTCCTCTTGTAAGTTTCGCGCTTGCCCCAAACTTGACCTCAACTATGTTCCTGGTTCAAAGCATAACTTGGCAGGAGTTCCCTTCGTGGCTCAGTGGTTAACGAATCCGACTAAGAACCATGAGCCTGCGGGTTCGATCCCTGGCCTTGCTCAGTGGGTTAAGGATCTGGCGTTGCCGTGAGCTGTGGTGTAGGTTGCAGACGCGTCTCGGATCCCGCGTTGCTGTGGCTGTGGTGAAGGCCGGCAGCTACAGCTCCTGTTAGACCCCTAGCCTGGGAACCTCCATATGCCGCGGGTGCGGCTCTAAAAGGCAAAAACACCCCCCCTCCTCAAAAAAAACGAAGTATAACTTGGCAGTCATCCTGATCCATGGTTCTACCTCTACTTCATTCATTTTTTTTTTTAAGCACCAGATCTTTTAACCCACTATGCCGGGTAGGGATCCAGCCTGTGTCCTGGTGCCACAGAGACGCCACCACCGATCCCACTGTGCCACAGCGGGAACCCCTCTACTTCATTCTGATCTGGGCAGCTGGGTTACCGCCTTGTTCCTCATCCTTGCACCTGAATTCCAGTTTCGGATTGCGATACTTTTGGTGCTCTGGAGAACACTGACATCTGTTACCTAATTTCCATGGCTCCTCGCCTTTGCTCTCTGGGAGGATCCAGGCTTCTCTCCCACCTTGGTTAGATTACTCACTTTGTACCCCAGGAAACATTGTCTGACACCAATTCCCATTCCTTATTGCCACCAAAATCTACATCAGTGGTTCTCAACCAGGGGCAATTTTGCCTCCCGGGGTTATCTGACAATGTCTCCCGGGGTTCTTGACTGCCACAACAGGGATGGGAGATAAGTGGGGAAATGGCTGCTGGCATCTTGTGGGTAGATATACACACACATATATGTATACACACACACATACAAGTTGCATATGCATATATACACATATACATTTTTTTTGGAGAAGTGACAGGATAATGTGGGTAAAGACTCACAGGTAAAACTGGAGGGATATCTGGGTAACGGAAAAAACCCTTGCTAGGCAGTAACCAGAAATGAAGATGGGTAGTGGGTGGATTTAAGTCTTTACATCCAGGTTTAAAGGAAACATCGTCATTTATTAAACAGGAAAAGTCAAACTGTCTTGGCTGGCAGTGACTTCCCATTGAGGCGTCGTATATTTTTCTCAATTTGGAAGTGCTTGGAAGAGCACAATAACAGTGCCAGGACAAGGCTTTTCGACTTGGCTGAAAAGAGGAAATAGCTACTGTATTTGTCTTAAACCATATGTGCTGCTGAAAGGCAAATAAATACTTCTGACTGAAATAGGGACTCATAAAGATCTACATGATTTTAAATCTTTTGAGGCTGTATTGCAGACATGAATATAAACGGGAGCACCTAAGTCCATTAGAAATGTGTGAAAAATGCTTGGTGTGTTGCAAAGTTCAGAGAAGCATCCCTGAAGTTTGTGGTTTTATTTCCAAAGACTGTGAAGAGGCATATTTACCCAGGGATTCTGTTGCTGGGAGGCACCAAGTTATGCCATTCCTAGGTTATATTTGCTTTGACACTCCACTGTCTAGTTCTGGAGCACAGAGCTATTTATTGAATTAAACTGGTTTCTGACCTTTCAGACTTAATAGATAGTAAAGCTGAAATTCTTTTTTCTTTGTTTAAACTCAGTAAATAAATAGATTTACTCCAGGTGTTCTCGTATAAAGCATAGCGATAGTCTATAAAATCCAGATGATTTTGGAAAAGGACATCTGGTAGAAATGTGTATCATGGAGGTCCCATTATGGCTCAGTGGTTAATGAACCTGACTAGCATCCATGAGGATGTGGGTTCGATCCCTGGCCTTTCCCAGTGGGTTAAGGATCCGGTGTTGCTGTGAGCTGTGGGGTAGGTCACAGACGAGGCTCGGATCTGGCATTGCTGTGGCCTAGACCAGCAGCTACAGCTCCAATTCACCCCTGGCCCGGGAACCTCCATAATCACAGGGTGCAGTCCTAAAAAGACGGAAAGAAAGAAAGAAAGAAAGAAAGAAAGAAAGAAAGAAAGAAAGAAAGAAAGAAAGAAAGAAAGAAAGGGAGAAAGGGAGAAAGAGAAGGAAAGAGAGAGAGAGAGAAGGAAAGAAAGAAGGAAAGAAAGAAAAGAAATTTGTATCATTAAACTTTTTTTTTTTTGGCCACATCTATAGCGTATAGGCTAGGAGCTGAATCAGAGCTGTAGCCACCGTCCTCCACCACAGCTACAGAAATGTCAGATTTGAGTCACGGCTGCAACCTACAACACAGCTCACGGCAACGCTGGATCCTTAACCCACTGAGTGAGGCCAGGGATTGAACCTATGCCCTCACAGATACTAGTGAGATTTGTTTCCGCTGAGCCATCATGAGAACTCCTCATTAAACTTAAATGTGCTTTTAAATGAGGTTTGGCTGTAGAGGGAAATATTTTGTTTATCTAGCATGATGAAATACAGAGATTCCTTCTGGCAGAACATTTAGTGAAGGCAGAGAGGTTTAATTTAGTTCTGTATTGTTGAGTTAGATGGGTTTTCATGGACCATTGCAAATATGTATACCTAAGAGAATCTTAAGGAAATTTAGGGTCTAATCTGCTTTGCACAGAGAGAAGGATTTCACGTTGCTGACCATTGTCTATGTGGATTGCCTGTGTGGAGTTCCCCATACATTCTGATAAAAAAGAACTCAAGAATGTATCTCCTGTGAAATGTATCTCCCATGAAAACCACAAGGGCCCTTGATGGAACCTATGCTCTCCTTCTGATTGTCTGGCGGGAATGAGTAGAAAGAATCAATGGACATGAGACACTCTGCAGATCCATCACGCAGCAAACATACAGGATCAACAAATACTATTTTTCCAGAGCTGTCTATTTAAGGAAATTTTGTTGCAAAGGGTGTGTGTGTGTGTGTGTGTGTGTGTGTGTGTGTGTGTGTGTGTGTGTGTTGGGGGCGTTATTTGAGGTCATTGCTCAATATTTTCCACTAACTGTCAAATATAAACTGTATACCACACCCCGGATTGTGTTCAAGATGTTTGGCACCAGTAGAATATTTTGCTGCCCTTTGGATGAACAATCTCCACTTGGTAGGTGTTGGGGACACAACAGTGTTTTATAAAGATTCCCTGTTTATTTACCCAAGAGAAGCAAAGGAAGTTGAAATGAAAATTGAAGGTGGAGTGTGCTATTATTGATGCCTCCAGGGACTGGGGAGGAAGGTGTGTGTGTGTGTGTGTGTTTGTGTGTGTGTGTGGTAGAATGGTGGTTGTCACATGGCAACTTGTCCTTGAACAGGAAAGCATCTGGTCTGTCTGTAGATCCCTGCCACTTGTGGCTGAATGCCATACATGAAGACAGATGATAGTATTCCTTGGCATAGTAGGATAAATGAAAGTATTTTGGTTTGTCTGGAAAAGACACAACCAAAAAAGGGGAGTGTTTTGGTAATGAAGGCCTTTGAAACGTCATGCTTCAGCATTTGGATTTTATTCCATTGTCAGCTGGGAGCAAATAAAAAAGTTTGCAGCAGGGAGTGGAATCACTGAATTTTTGTTTTTGTAAAGTCATCTGGCAACAGTTGGGGAGATATTGCCGCAATTGAAGTCAAAGATGGAAGGGCCTTAGGCCACAGGGGTTAGAATGGAGATGAGGGAGAACTATTTGAAAGACATCCATTTAGGAAATTAATAGAATCTTTCAGGAAGCTTAGCAAACTTCATAATAACCTTTTTTTGAGTTGGCATTGAAAACCAACCTTGGATAGGAAAACTAGCCTATGTCGGGCATGCAAATGTTTTATTCCTCTTTAAAGGGAGTGGGGTTAGGAAAGAGAAATTTTCTTTTTGGCTGTATCTGTGCATGTGGAAGTTCCCAGCCAGGGGCTGACACTGTACCACAGCAGTGAATCAAGCCACGGCAGTGACAACGCTGGATCCTTAGCCACTAGGCCACCAAGGAATGCCAAGAACATTTTTTACCAAAAAAAAAAAAAAATACAATTGAATGGAGTGGACATGAAATGATACTTACTTTTACTCTGCTGGGATCAAGGTCTTTTCATAAAATAGGCCGATATTCATATTCGAACCCCCATGCTTCACTAGGACAGTTTAAGAGGACACAGCACACATTTGAAAGGACATCACCTACTTACGTACCAGTTGATTTGATGCTTCACGCAGAAGTTAGTATCCTGATTTGTACAATCTGTATGGCTCTGTTGATTGCTGCGAGGAAAACAAGAGTGAATGATTAACCTTGGGTCAGGGAGAAACTTTTAGGCTTAATTTCCTTTGCAAGACTTTTAAGATAATTAATATATGGATGAAATTGAAATATCAGGCCATAAGGTGGTCTAGAGCCTCTGGAACCAGAATGTCTGCCTTCAAACCCCAGTCCTGTCTCTTTCTGGTTGTGGAATCTTAGACAAATCACCTACTCCCTTGAAACTTGTCACCTCATTTATGAAATGAGGGTAGTAATACTTCTAACTTGTAGGGTTGCTGTGATGCTCACATAAGGATATCCTTGAAAAGTGGTTAGCTAAGTACCTGCCTCGTAAAGCAGGCGCAATAATTACAGCTATTGATTATTACCAGTTTAAGACTAAAAGTAGTAGAGAGAGGAGGGGGCTAGAGGGCAAGCAGAAAGAGAATGGGATTTCTTGGTGTTACTTCTTTTTTTTTTTTATTTGCTTTTTAGGGCCGCACCCGTGGCATATGGAGGTTCCCAGGCTAGGGGTCCAGTTGGAGCTACAGCTGCCCACCTTTGCCATGGTCACAGCGACACAGAATACTTAATCTGATGAGCAGAGGCCAGGGATCGAACCTGCAAACTCATTGTTCCTAGTTGGATTCGTTTCCGCTATGCCATGACCCAACCAGAACGCTTGGTGTTACTTCAGAAGAGTGGATTTAAGTAGAAATTTTAAAACTCGTTTTGTTTTTGTGTGCTTTATACTTTGAAAAATATTAAATCTGTTTGGAGTTCACACATTGTTAGATGCGTGCCTCCTGAAGGCATTTGGGGTAGTCCTATATCTAGCCCCCAACTGCCACAATTAATCTCATATTCAACCAAGCATTGTGAGAAAACAGAATACTATAGAGCATTATCTTTCTCTTACTTTCTATAAAAAACTATTTATTCACCTTTTGTTAAAGGTTTAGGTCTCTATCTGAGTTTCCTCCAAATTTTATCTAGAATCTGGGAAAGAATCACCAGCATTAACAATGTAATTTTTTTTCTTTTATTTCTGCTTTGTAGGGCCACACGCACAGCATATGGAGGTTCCCAGGCTAGGGGTCTAATCGGAGCTGTAGACGCCAGCCTGTGCCACAGCCACAGCAACGCAGGATTCGAGCTGCATCTGCAACCTACACCACAGCTCATGGCAACGCCGGATCCTTAACTCACTAAGCAAGGCCAGGGATCGAACCCGCAACCTCATGGTTCCTAGTCGGATTCGTTTCCACTGCGCCACCAAGGGAACTCCAACAACATAATGTTTCAAAGACTTGGTCAGAGCAGAGAGAAATCCCTAAACCAGCATTTCCTTAAAAAAGGGATTTTTATGTAGGCAAATAATTTTTTAGCAGGAAGAAGTAGGCAATTAATTTGGAAACCTTGATGAAATAGGACTTCTGTAACTTTTTCTGCAGAACATATGACTAAATAGCTATGGGAGATCTGAGTTGTTCAATTTATATTGTGGATATCTTCAGACACATAAGCAGTCAAAATCGAAGTCAAAATCCCTCTTAGTGTCTTCTGGGCAATGCTGTCTACTGAAGAAATGATTCTGGAACCAACAGTCACAACAGGGTACCTAACAGATTATAAAACTTCTTATAGGGAGTTGCTGTTGTGCCATAGTGGAAATGAATTTGTTAAGTATCCATGAGGATGCAGTTTGATCCTTGGCTTCACTCAGTGGGTTAAGGATCCTGTGCTATAGGTTGCAGATGGGGCTCAGATCCTACTTTGCTGTGGCTGTGGCCAGCAGCTGCAGCTCCGATTTGACTTTCCTTTCATAGAGCTGTACCTGTGGCTGAATGAAAAAACATACAAGACAAAAATCAAACATTCTTCTCAGCAAGTAAGGAAGATAGGAGGAAGCTCAGAATGATAAGAAAAAGAAAGCTACTTTCTTTCTTTTTAGATTTTTAGGGCTACACACCCTGCATATAGAGGTTCCTGTTGTGGCTCAGCGGGAACAAATTTGACTAGGAACCATGAGGTGGCTGGTTCGATCCCTGGCCTCACTCAGTGGGTTAAGGATCCGGCGTTGCCATGAGCTGTGGTGTAGGTTGCAGAGGCGGCTCGGATCTGGCATTGCTGTGACTGTGGTGTAGGCTGGCGGCTACAATTCCAATTAGACGCCTAGCCTGAGGACCTCCATATGCTGCGGGTGTGGCCCTAAAATGACAAAAGACAACAAACAAACAAACAAACCATACATTTGGAAAAGTGAAGAACTAAATTACCAGACCAGGAACTTAAACCAACTCCCAACCAGCTATTACAGCTGGATTCTGAGGACATTCAGGCAAATGCCAATCCTTTTCTGCTCCAGAGCAGGTCAATTCTCAAATTATGGTCTCTCTCGGTGACCTGGAGCACACACGGACTGCATTTGCCCAAGAGCCCCTCCTTTCCTCTGCAACCCCACTCTGATTCTTCTTGGCCTTAGTAGGGCAAGGGTGCTTTCAAATGGTGCATATCCAGGTCCTGGCTTAACCCAGCACAGGACATGGGTGAGAGAGAAGAAAATCAGAAAGGGGAGTGTCCCTCATGGCTCAGCGGTAACAAACCCAAATAGTATCCATAAGGATGCGGGTTCAATCCCTGGCCTAGCTCAGTGGGTTAAGGATCTGGCATTGTCATGAGCTGTGGTCTAGGTCCCAGATGTGGCTTGGATCCAGCGTTGCTATAGCTGTGGTGTAGGCCAGTGGCTATACCTCCAATTTGACCCCTAGCCTGGGAACGTCCATATGCCTCAGGTGTGGCCCTAAAGACCAAAAAAAAACAAGGAAAGAAAAAAAAAGAAAACAAAATAAGAAAGGAAGAAAAATTTAACCCAGTTTCTAGTTCCCATCAAAGCCCTCCAACCCAAACCGCAGTGTGAAGTTCTGAGGATTCCATTTTGTCCTTTACATGACAAAGCCCTTGAGGGCAACAAGGTTCATCGTGGGAGCAGCACCCCCTAGAGGTCAGCATGGCCCATCATCACATCTTGAGATTTTCGTCAGGTCTTCAGGCTGTTTCTTTTTTGCTTTTTAGGGCTGCAGTCACGGCATATGGAGGTTCCCAGGCTAGGGGTCCAATAGGAGCTACAGCTGCCAGCCTACACCACAGCCACAGCAACGAGGGATCCGAGCTGCCTCTGCGACCTACACCATAACTCATGGCAACGCCGAATCCTTAACCCACTGGGTGAGGCCAGGGATGGAACCCGCGTCCTCATGGATCCTAGTCGGGTTTGTTAGCTACTGAGCCACAAAGGGAACTCCTTCAGTCTGTTTCTTATTAAAACAAAAGAGAGCTGTTTTATCTCAATACCCTACTGTAGATCATTTGTGATCCATCTCTGAACATCTGGACATCTCACTCTATTCATTCCAGGACTCCTTTACAATTATCCCAGCCATAGGAATATTTGCTTGTGGGTTTCCCCCATTGGTTCACCTACAAGTTTAGACTACATGGAGTAGGGCCAAGATTAGGGTGAGGCGAGGCAGGCTGGATCAAGTACAGGGTCAGATCCCGACTTCACTTAAAATTCTGCTATTTTTATTCAGCATGGATTTTTTTTTTTGCCTTAATTGTGATTACTGAGATTTTTGGTGCTTGTTAAAATTTCGCCACAATTACCTCACCCTAGTTCCAGCCCTGCCGTGACACTTGACCCCACTGACGTCCATGGTACTAGGTAGCCAGCCTGATGTTTTGAAAGCATTGGAACACGGGAGACATGATTCTAAGTTTTTGTTCTGCATTTCATTAGCCATATGATTTTGGCCGAGTCGCCTTCCCACTTAGGACCCCAGGTGCCATATCTGAAAAATACAGGTGGCGTTTAGTTTAAACTCTTATGAGAAGCTCAAAGATGGCAGGATAACATATTCTAGTTCTTGTACTACTCCCTGGGCCTGCAAGTAGCACCAAATCCAGTGCTTTGCACGGAGCAGGTATTCAAAAAATGTTCTAGTAAATGTTTTTTTTTTTTTTTGAACATTGGAACAAAAATATGGACCAAAGTCCAAAACAAAAAGCCTACACAAATTAAAACCAGTTGCAAATGAAAACAAAACCTCCCCAAATAAGAATACTGGCCCTCCTTCATTCCTTTCAGAGAAAAGAATGGATTTGAAATCATTGGTCTTTCTGATTCTTTTAAGTATGGCAAAATCTCATTGCCTTTTTTTAACCCTGGGAAATATTCTGTTCAAACATTTCAGGTTTTGAGTGAATCAGACTTGTGTAATCATCCATCCCTCAGAGATTTCTTCCCATCTAAAGATACCAGTACCACCCTGGTGAGTCACATTTCATAAAACGTAACATCTGTGAGAAAAAGGTTTATAAACATACAGTGGTGCCCAAAATGGCTGTAAGACAGAATTGCAGAAGAAACAGAAAGTAACAGAATCCCCACTTCCTAACTAGTTCTTTGTATTTAAGTTTGCACAATTAGCATGGAGGGAGAGAGAGTATTTGTGCATGTAGCCCAAACTCCTTTTTATTTTCTTCTCTTCTTTCCTTGACCAAGGAAGGAAAGGAGGGAGGAAGGATGGAAGGAAAGAAAAAAAGGAAGGGAGAGAGGAAAGGAGGAAGGGGAGGAAGAGGAGGGAGGCAAGAAAAGACACTGGTAAAACATATGTCTATATTTTCAGGGTTTTTTTTTTCTTTTTTTTTTCTTTAGGGCTACACCTGCAGCATATAGAAGTTCCCAGGCTAGGGGTGGAATTGGAGCTACAGCTGCAGGCCTACACCACAGCTGCAGCAATGCCAGATCCGAACTGCATCTGCAACCCACACCACAGCTCATGGCAACACCAGATCCTTAACCCACTGAGAAAAGCCAGGGATCAAACCTGAGTCCTTGTGGATACTAGTCAGGTTTGTTACCACGGAGCCACAACAGGAATTCCATGACTATATTTTAAGAGCTCTTTTCTTTTTTTTTGGCTGCATCAGTGGCATGTGGAAGTTCCTAGGCCAGGGTATATTATTTTGCAAATTGGTTCTGAACACGGTAAATAATTTTAATTTATTTAATTTGTTTCTTTCATATTTGATGTTACTTTGCCTCAGAAACAGGTTTGGCACCTGCAGAAAATAAAAGTGACCCTCTAAAGGTCGTTGGTATGGAGGTTCATGAGAAAGAGTAGTAGATGCAGGCATATATCTGCACTGTCCCTGTGGTCTAATTACAGATCTTCTTCAACTAACGATGGGGTTACATCCTGATAAAACCATCATAATTTGAAAATGTCATTAAGTCGGGAGTTCCCGTCAAGGTGCAGCAGTTAACAAATCTGACCAGGAACCATGAGGTTGCAGGTTCGATCCCTGGCCTTGCTCAGTGGGTTAATGATCTGGCATTGCCATGAGCTATGTGTAGGTCACAGACACGGCTCGGACCTGGAGTTGCTGTGGCTCTGGTGTAAGCCGGCAGCTACAGCTCTGATTCGACCCCTAGCCTGGGAGCCTCCATATGCCGCGGGTGCAGCCCTAAAAAAAAAAAATACCATTAAGTCGAAAATGCATTTAATACACCTAACCCATGGAACATCAGAGCTTAGCCTAGACTAAGTTCATGTGCTCATGTGCTCAAAAGAGGTACATTAGCTTACAATTGGGCAACATCTTCTAACACAAAGCCTATTTTATAATTAAGTGTTGAGTACTTATGTAATTTATTGAATACTGAGCTGCAAGTGAAAAACAGATGGTTGTCTGGGTACAGAACATTTGTAAGTGATCAGTTGTTTACCCCTATGATCCTGCGGCCACCTGGGAGCAGTGGCTGCCCAGAATCATGAGAGTATGTGGCTACATCATATACTGCATATCGAGTCGGAGGAAAGATCAAAATTCAGTATTCAAAGTAGTTTTTACTGAAGGTGTATCACTTTTGCACCACTGCAAAATCAAAAACTCCTAAGTTGAATCAGCACAAGTTGGGGACAATTTGTACTTTGGATAATGCAAAAGCCAAGTGCTTCTCCAAGGACTCAAGTCCAAGAAAGCAGTCAGAAAATATCTTGGCACTTATGCAAGTAACACAATATACTGTCATTAAAACATAGTGCAGGCAGCTTATTTCCTGACAAGAAAATTGGAAGAACTCAGTACCAAACCACTTGATACCATAAAATTTCTTTCTAAAAAGTCTACTCTTTTAGAACAGGTTTTCTACTTTCCTGTCCATCACAGATTTTCTCTAACAAGACAAATCACTTCAAGCCTCAAGTCTAATTCCCTGAACCTATGTTTAAAACTCACATGACTAGTTATTAAAAGAAAAAAGAAAAAAAGTCTGGCAATTCTAAGACTTTTTTTTTTTAGGGACATACCTGCAGCATAAGGAAGTTCCCAAGCTAGTAGTCAAATTGGAGCTACAGCTGAGGCCCATGCCACAGCCACAGCAGCACCGGATCCGAGCCACATTTGCGACCTATGCCACAGCTTGCAGCAACGCCATATCCTTAATCCACTGAGCAAGACCAGGGATTGAACCCGCATCCTCATGGACACTATGTCGGGTTCTTAACCAGCTGAGCCACAACGGGAACTCCTAAACAACTTTAAAACCACCTAAGAACAGTTATTTTAACAGTAAGCATAGATATTTAGTTTTGAAAGATCTAGAAAGTGATACTCAGAATGGCCATTCTATTATTTCTAAAAAAATCTAATTCCACCATACTGACCTGGAAAATGGGACTGGAAGGCAGTATCCAGAATGTTCTCCAGAATTTCCTTGTCTACTTTCACTTCAGAATTTGCTTGTTAAGCAACCCCTGCTTAACAGGTAAAATTTATGACAGTTACAGTACAAAGCAAATTATCTTCTCCGACAGGTTTTCCCAGGTGTAATACGCTTTGGCAGCAGTTACAGGCGCTGAATTGTTTCCCTAAAATGGATATGGTAAGCCTACATTAAAGAGATAGTCATACGGACTGATGGCTTATTCAGTGCCCTTTCACCATGCAGGAAAAGGGAGGCCACATGATGCACGCAGGTGTCCCAGTCAGCCACCTTCACCTGCATTTCCACAGGATCTGCACCACTCACCAAAGGTACTAACATTACTGTCCTATGGTAACCTCTTCTGTATTTTGGACATGCTATGTTCCTTCCATCTTTTTGGAGGGAGGGGGACACCTGTGTCATGTGCAAGTTGCTGGGCCATGGATCGAACCCACACCACAACAGTGGCCAGAATCGCAGCAGTGACAGTGCCAGATCCTTAACCCACTAGCCACCAGGGAACTCCCTGGGCATGCTCAATTTCTGCCCAGTTCAAGCTTTTCCTTGACCATGGGCTCAGTGTAAGAAAGGGAGGTGGCAGTTGGAAAGGAAAAAAAAAAAAAGATGAATCTGCCCTTCGCTGTTTTTAAATAAAATTGGGAGAGTGTTTATCCAACTCTGTTTGATCTGGTCAGAATGCACTTGGGGGTACTGTGTTCTTTTCTGTGAATTGCAGTTCATGAAGAGCAATGATAAACTGGAACATGTCCAGAAGAGAGGGAACAGGATGGAGAGAAAGCTTAAAATGACATTATGGGGTGAGTGTTGAGTGAATAGGTGGAAGCTATTTATCCTGGAAAACAAAGAGCAGGGTAACCTTTTTCAATATGTCAAGGGCTGGCACGCAGAGGAGGGAACTCTTTTATCTAACCAGAGACTAAAGCTAAGAATATGAGGGAAAGAGACATTTTAGCCCAATATAAGCCAAAACTTTCTAAAGATTATTGTTGTTAAAAATGGCATTTATTCATTTAATACATATTTTCCAAGCATCTCCTATATATTCTAGGCCCAAGTGAAATAATCATGAATAGCAATGAAGTGAAGCCAAGGAGCTTTCAGTCTAGTACAAAGCTTTGTCAGATGATGGCACATTTCTCATACTCAGAGATGTTTAATGAGACAACCATAAATTGAAGGTTTCCCCAGCATCAAACATGACTGAACTTAATGTCTAAAATTCTGCCAACCCTGAAATGCTATGTTTTGGTAACTCTACTGTTATACTTGGTGCACCCTGATGGCTCTCCTGGCCATGGGTCAGGAGATATAGTTCTAATTCTGTGGCTTAGCCACGATCTTCTATCAATCAATGCACATATGCAGTGCTGCCTCTGCTAAGTTTTTTACAAGGATGGGGTGGCATGGAGGGTCAAGAGAAAACACTGCAGGGAGTTCTCATTGTGGCTCAGTGGTAACGAACTTGACTAATATCCATGAGGACATGGGTTCTATACCTGGCCTTGCACAGTGGGTTAAGGATCCTATGTTGCCATGAGCTGTGGTGTAGGTAGCAGACTTGGCTTGGATCTAGTGTTGCTGTGGATGTGGTGTAGGCCAACAGCTGCAATTCCAATTCGACCCGCAGCCTGGGAACTCCACATACCTCAACTGTGGCGCTAAAAGACAAAAAAGAAAAAAAAAGAAAGAAAGAAAAAGAGAGAGAGAAAACACTATAATCATTCTTTACATATGTGATGTACAGTGACGGGAAACAGTGTTCTTATGTCCCAAATTCACCCCCAAAGATCTGGTTGTCATTTCTATTACTTTTATTCTTTTTCAACTTGCCATTACTGCTTGGGGAATGGGAGGTCTTCCTTTACAAACCAGTTTCAGTTCTTTAATCTCTTTGAAGGAGGATGGAGTCAGGATAGCCAAAAACCATAGAATCATAGTCTTTAAAGTGAGATGGTATGTGAAAGATAATTTAGTATCTTCATTTTATATATAAGAAAACAGAAATTTAGCGGAACATTTTAAAAGACCTGAATACAAAAGACAGAAGCACCAAGAACCATCGGAATTTTAGGCAGAATATCTACTTTGGGTAAGGAAAGTTTTATAAGGCATCAAACAGAACTTTTAGAAGTTACGAAGTCAATCTTAAAATTTAATTTAATGGATGCGTAAATTATAGCCTAGCCCCAAGCGAAGGGAGAATGTAAACTAGAAGACATATCTGAAAAAGTCAGCCAAGATGTAGCGCAAAGAGACAATGAGATAGAAGGTATGAAAGAAAGGCTAAAAAATGAGAAGCAAAGAGTAAGATCTAACATATATCAACTCAGAGTTTCAGAAGGGGATAATGCCTTGTGTTAACCTGGTGGTTAAAAGTCGGTCAACAATCAGAATCTAGTTGTGGAATTCAGATGTTTTGTCCACATAAAGATAGAGGACTATAAAATAATGCCCATAACAGTCCTAATCAGGAAGAAGGATGACTGACTTGAGTATCTCTCAATCTGGTGATTCTCAGAGGTGCTAAATAGTCTCTGGAGAGGCGAGGGTTCACTTATTGTTCTGTCTTGATAGCAGATAGCATCCACAAGCCCTTACATCTTTGGTTTAGGAGGAACAGTCATTTTTTAAAACAGGATCCCTGTGGTATTCACCTAAATATGGCACAGCTCTTTAAGAAAATAAAATGGGAAAACAAATATTCATCCTAGAAGGAAATCAGGACCATGATAAGACCTTTTGTAAAATTATGTAATGCCTATAAACTTCTCATATTGATCACATTTCCGTTATCTAATATTGTCCTCTAGTAATTAACAGTAAAGGCCCTATGACGGAAAAAATAAAAATCATTAAAAAAAAAAACAAACAGTAGGAGTTCCCAACTTGGCACAGCAGAGAATAATCTGACTAGGAACCAGGAGGTTGCAGGTTCAATCCCTGGTCTCGCTCAGTGGGTTAAGGAGCTGGTGTTGTCATGAGCTGTGGTGTAGGTCGCAGATGCAATTGGATCCTGTGTTGCTATGGCTGTGGTGTAGGCCAGCAGCTGTAGCTCCGATTAGACGCCTAGCCTGGGAACATCCATGTCACGGACATGGCCCTAATAAGCAAAAAAAAAAAAAAAAAAAAACCAAAAAACCAGTCATGGCCTTGAGGAGTTCCCACTGTGGCACAGTAGGTTAAGGATACAACTGCAGTGGCTTGGGTCACTGCAGAGGTGCAGGTTAGATCCCTGGCCTGATGTCATGAGTTAAAGAATACAGCATTGTCACAGCCGTGGTGTAGGTTGCAGCTGTGGCTCGGATTTAATCCCTGGTTTGGGAACTTTCATACGCTGCAGGTGAGGCCATGAAAAAAAAAGTAAAGATCTTAAGATAAAAATTAATTTTTGTGGAGCAAAGAAGATAGAAATTGGAGAGAACTGTGATAAGAGAAGTAGGTAGAGTCAGCTACTGAGGGAGAGGTAAGTATCTGAGTTCTGCAGGCCCCTCAAAGATAAGAGAAAATGGTAGCTGGTTCAAAGCCAGGCTCTGAGGCTGAACAGTAGAAAAAGCCAACTGAGATTCCCCAGCAATGCATCACTGCAGTCAACATAATAATTTTTCCCTCCTTACTATGGTCAGACGTGAAATCACAGGGAAAAGGTAACATCTCAAAAGCTGGGCAGTTATATTTCTGGCAATATGGTATTTTAGATAATCTTTTAAAGCTTTTCACTACAAAACCTTTAAAAACCACTATACTAAATGTAAAAATCATCTTTTTTTTTTTTTTTTTAATTATATGACTGAACTGTCAAGGAAGTAAGGAAAGTTCTTCGTGGCCTGAACTGAAACAGAAGCAAGCATCTAGAGAGACATCAAAGTTATGGGCTGTCCTCTGGCCCACAAACTCTTTCTTTGTTGTTACTGTCATGCAAAGTTCAACAGGTATGATGCAGGCCCTGGAAATTTACTTAAATGCCTAGAACCAATAAGTATCCCAATTTTTGGTGAGAGGCTTTGTGTGCATGTTGGGAGTACACCTTCCACTCTGCCTTAGCCTTCACTTTCCTTGCCCAGAGACTCAGTCATCCAGAGATAAGAGATTTAGGGCCTTTTCAGGTCTTTCTAGGCAATGCAGAGCCCTGGGCATGAGACAACCCTGGGCATGTGGCCTTCTTGAATCAGAAGCTTCCCAAAGCCCTTTTTACACCTCACTCTCAGTTTTTCTTTAATTTTTTTATTAGTCTAATGCTTTATCTCAACTGGTATCCATCACCTCAGGCAGATGCCAAGTTAAGTCATTGTCTATAATTGTTTCTGACAAATGCTAGGGGAAGAAAGCTTTTCACACTGAATGAGCTCTGATTTAAGTCAAATAGATGATCTTGTAAGTGGGATTTTCCAGGGAACCCAGACAAGTCATATAATAATTCTCTGGGGATGAAGTTCTGAAGAAACTCCAGCCACTTTCTCTTCCCTCTGGTTGCTGTCAGGCTGCTGGTCTTCACCATGAATTCAGGCTGTTGGTTTTTAAGAATATTACAAAGTCTGAGATAGGGCTAGGACAAGTTAAAAATGCTACAAAGCTAATTTCTTTTACTGAGATTGAGATTTTTTTTTTTTAATTCTATCTTTTCTTATTTATTTATTTATTTACCGACTGACTTATTTATTTGCCAGCCTATGCCACAGCCACAGCAACATGGGATCTGAGCCACGTCTGCAACCTACACTACAGCTCACGGCAATGCCGGATCCTTAATCCACTGAACGAAGCCAGGGATCGAACCCGCAACCCCATGGTTCCTAGTCAGATTCGTTAACCACTGAGCCACGAGGAGAACTCCCTTTTTTTTTTTTTTTTTCCAAAGAAACACTCCCCAGTTTGATGGAAGCCTTCGGGTAACTTCCAGAGGTTCTGCAAAATTTGATTTTCTGATCATTTTGCCAGTTTCTTGTTGCTTCTATGGAATATTTTGAGGTTTTTTTTTTTTTTTTTTACTCCACTATTTTTGCTGATGTCATCTGGATAGGGAGTTTGAACTGACATACTATGTGTGACTGGAAACTATTTGGCCCTAATAGCATGGTGTTCTTTAAAAAAAAATTAGGCTTATAAATCTAAGAGGAGAAATATAGACCACTTAATAAACTCCTATAGAAAAAGCTGTAAGAGTTCTTTTCATGGCTCAGCTTTTAACGAACTCGACTAGGATTCATGAGGATGCAGGTTCAATCCCTGGCCTCACTCAGTGGGTTAAGGATCCAGCATTGCTGTGAGCTATGGTGAGGTCACAGACGTGGCTAGGATCCTGAATTGCTGTGACTGTGGTGTACGCCGGCAGCTGTAGTTCCCATTCGCCCCCTGCCCTGGGAACCTCCATATGCTGCGGGTGCAGCCCTAAAAAGGGGGAAAAAAAAGATGCATATTTTCCCAGTATCTCTCTCTTCCTATACTTGCTTTAGCCCTAAAGACTACAAAAAAGTGAATGAATGAATCAATTAAATTTGTGACTCACCAAAGTGTCCAGTACAGGAACTTAAACATAATGGGTACTCAAGGAATGGTGGCTGAACCAAAAGGGATTGGCTCAAAACAGACAAAAATGATCTGTTTTCTGGCATATCTTATCCTATTCATAGCATTAAACATTTAGTTTTACATTTATCGCACAAAAAATACTATACTTTTGGAGTTCCCTTATGGTGTAGCATGTTAAGGATCTGACATTGTCACTGGAAAAGCTCTGGTCACTGCAGTGGCATGGGTTCGATCCCTGGCCCAGGAACTTCCATATGTTGTTGGCAGACAAAAAAAATTGTGTGTATATATATATATATATATATATATGCACACACACATATATATATATATACATTTTTTGCCTTTATCTAGAGCTGCACCTGGGGCATATGGAGGGTCCCAGGCTAGGGGTCTAACAGGAGCTGTAGCTGCCGGCCTTCGCCACAGCCACAGCCACAGCCACAGCAACGCGGGATCCAAGCCACGTCTGCAACCTACACCACAGCTCACAGCAACGCCGGATCCTTAACCCACTGAGCAAGGCCAGGGATCGAACCCTCAACCTCACAGTTCTTAGTCGGATTCGTTAACCACTGAGCTATGAAGGGAATGCTGAAAAATTGTATATTTTTATATTGAAGATTCCCACTTCCTTTAATTTTTATGGAATACAGTTTAGGTAAAAATAAGTCCTATAATATAGTTTTAACATTAAGTACTTTCCACTAAAAAAAAAAGATGGAAGGAATTTTTTTTTTTCTTTTCATTTCTACCCGCACCCAGGAATATGGAAGTTCTCAGGTCAAGGAATGAATACAAGCCACATTCAATCTCTGGCTTAGGAACTTCCAACTTAACCTGCTACACCAGGATTGAGCCTGCAATGCTGCAGAGACAAGCCGGATCATTAACCACTGCACCTCAGTGGGAACTCCCAAGAAGATATTTTTGTCAGTTGTCAATGCAGTGGCCGCTGATAAGTTTGGAAGTATTTTAACAAACACCTAGCAGAGATATACGTATTTTTTACCAGAAAACTCATAACTAGCTCAATTAAAGAGCTTTAGTTAAAGAAGCCTGTTTGGAAGTAACCTGAAGAGATTTTGTGTCTCATGTCTTTCTTAATGTTATAATGAATGAATCATAATATTTTAAGAGCATTAGCACTGCTTACAATGAGAGTGCTACCTTGAAAGGACTAAAGAAGCTTTAGTAGCAATATAATATGATAAGGACACAGGATAATATGATGGTATAAGATAACGATTCTTTCATTTCCTGTTCTCACTAGCAAATTACCAAAAAACTAAGCAGCTTTTTATTTTGCTTTATTTTGTCAGAGAAGATGTGAAAGTTAAGCAGAATCTGGCTATTTTTTCATACACAAATACATACATGCACAAATATGGAAGTAACTCAATATTTTAAAAACATAACAAAATGGTATAAAAACCATTTTATCTCTTTACTTCTCTATCACTCTCCGTATAATGGATATAAAAGCGGGTATTCAATTATTACCCTAACAAAGATAGTCCACATCTTTAAAATTATTTTATCTCTATTAATACTTAAAATCATCTAAGAAAAAGCACATGGTGGAGTTCCCATCATGGTGCAGCAGAAACCAATCTGACTAGGAACCACGAGCTTTCGGGTTCAATCCCTGGCATCACTCAGTGGGTTAAGGATCTGGCGTTGCAGTGAGCTGTGGTGTAGGCCAATAGCTGTAGCTCTGATTAGACTCCTAGCCGGAGAACCTCCATGTGCTGAGGGTGAGACCCTAAAAATTTAGCAAAAAAGAAAAAAAGAAAAAGCATGGTATTTTCCTCAGCTCTCATGACATTAAATCTTATGACTTTCAAATTTGAAGAAAAAAAAAAGAACTCTGAAAAATAGGAAGGTTTATCACACCCAGTCTCCTTAAAAAGATTATTCCAGTTTAAAAAAGACAAAAAAAAGAAGGAATTTAATGTGACCGTTGATAAGATACTGACTTAAAAAATCTATAAAGATATTTTTGGGGAATTTGAATATGAACTAGATATCATTAAGATTTTTTGTTTTGTTTTGTTTTGTTTTAGGGCCGCACTCCTGGCATGTGGAGGTCTAATTGGAGCTATAGCTGCCGGCCTGCACCACAGCCACAGCAATGCAGGATCCGAGCTGCATTTGCAACCTACACCACAGTTCACGGCAATGCTGGATCCTTAACTCACTGAGTGAGGCCAGGGATCGAACCCACAACCTCATGGTTCCTGGTCGGATTTGTTTCCGCTGAGCCACAACCAGAACTCCTCATTAAGATATTTTTTCATTATCTTATGTATGTTAATGATCTTGTTTTGTAGGATATTAATATTGTTATTGTGGGTGCATGCTGAAGTTTTTAGGACAGAAGTCTATAACTTAATTTTCAAAAGATTCAGAAGAAATATATATTCATAGTAGTTGTCCAGCTGGGAATGTATAACCCGATTTTAATCATGAAATGTGGCAAATGGAAATGCATTGTCCAGATCTCCCTTTAAGAACAAACTTATTGGAGTTCCCGTTGTGGCTCAGTGGTTAACGAATCCGACTAGGAACCATGAGGTTGCAGGTTCAATCCCTGGCCTTGCTCAGTGGGTTAAGGATCCGGCATTGCTGTGAGCTGTGGTGTAGGTTACAGATGCGGCTCGGATCCCGTGTTGCTGTGGCTGTGGTGCAGGCCGGCAGCTACAGCTCCTGAGAACCTCCATATGCTGCAGGTGCGGCTCTAGATAAAGCAAAAAGACAAAAAAAAAGAAAAAGAACAAATGTATTGCCCCAGCTCCTGGGAGAGCTGTTAAGAGAGAGACAGCCTCCACCTAGCAGCCCTTAGAGCCTGCTGCTGCCATATAGAGTCCTTTTGCCCAAGGACATGCCCTTCCCCGGTCGCCAGTTTCCAATGATGATTGAGGTGGAAATAAACAGGTCTAGCCATTTTGGCCCAATGAGGGATATTCTGATGGGTTCTTGTTAGCTTCAGAGGTCCATCTAGAGTCAGCTATGTCTGTCAGTCCTACCTTGCAGCTCAGTTTCTCCCTCTGCCCAGTTGTGTTGTTTCATCTCCCTTCTCCCACATGTAGGTATTGATCCTAAGGGCACAGCCTAGGAAACATCTGATCATTAAAACTCTGTCTCAGAATCTTCTAGGAGAACTGAACCTGTGACACAAGCTGGATAACAGACAACCTCAAAATGAGGAACATTTTTTTTTTTATAATTCTGTTTACTTTAAAAAAAATGCCAGTGTCATCAAAGACAAAGAAAAGCTGTGGAAATGCTCCAGATTAAAAGAGACCAGAGAGATCTGACAATGAACCATTGTGGCTCAGTGGTAATGAGCCTTACTAGTATCCAGGAAGACACGTGTTCAATACTTGACTTCATTCAGTGGGTTAAAGGATCTGGAGCTGCCACGAGCTGCAGTGTAGGTCAAAGACACGGTTCGGATCTGGCGTTGCTTTGGCTATGGTGTAGGCTGGCAGCTGTAGCTCTGAATGGACCCTACCCTGGGAACCTCTATATGCCATGGGTGTGGCCTGAAAAAGACTGATTTAAAAAAAAAAAGAGAGAGAGAGAGAGACTAGAGAGATAAGACAATTAAATGTGATATGTGATGCTGGACTGCATGTTGTACTAGAGGAAAACCAAAGGCCAAAAAGAACAATTGGCAAAAATGGAACATGGATTGTAGATGAGATAAAAAAGTATTGCACCAATTTTAAATTTCCCGTAATTGATAAGGATACAGTGTTTATGTGGGAGAATGTTCTTTGGAAATAGACACTGAAAAATATAAGGCAATGGAGACACAATGCAGCTTCTCAAATGGTTTGTAGAAACTACATACAAACATACAGAGAATATAAAAGAAAATGGGGCAAAAATGTAACAATTGGTGAATCTTGGTAAAAAGGATATAAAAGGATTCTTTGTATCGTCCCTGCTACTTTTCAATAATCTTGAAATTATTTTAAAGTAAGAAATAAAAAAATGTATATATACATGTATGATTAATTGTATATCAACCAGATATAGCAAAATGCTAACAATTGATCTAAATTATAGGTATATGGTTGTTTTCTGTACTACTCTCTCAACTTTTCTGAATATTTAAACATTTTCATAATAAAAAGTTGGAAAAAAATACAGGCCAGGATACTTGCTATGGCTTACCTCTTTAGGGTTTGCAAGACTGTGTCTTTTGGAGACTATGCCTTTATTTCCAGTTGCTGCTGAGTTTTCTGATACTCTATCTGTGATTAACTGAAAGAACTCAGATTAGCATACCAGTTAGACAAAGTTTCCCCCTCTATTAAGTAGAACTCTTTAAAACATTACTTGGCTCCTCACTTCAAGAAACCCTGTTAGATGTTCATTATAAATGCCAACTACAAAGCTTTGTCTTTTTTTAATTCTCTGTCATATCCTGGTTCTAGATAAACTCCTAGCACATGAAATATGCTCAGTAAATATCTGTTGAAGGAACAAGTGAGGAAGATCTAAAATAAATATGATCTTAGTATACAATCATACATATATATATATATATATATATATATGGCATAAAATCATATATATATATATACACACATATATGGATATATATATACATATATATACACACACATATATGGATATATATATATTTAGGGCTGCACCTGAGGCATATAGAAGTTTCCAGGCTAGGGGTTAAATGAGAGCTGCAGCTGCTGGCCTACACCACAGCTCATGGCAATGCCAGATCCTTAACCCACTGAGCAAGGTCAGAGATTGAAACTGAGTCCTAATGGATACCAGCTGGGTTCGTTACCACTGAGCCACAACAGGAACTCTTCAATTCATAATTTTAATAACTAAACAGCAACTCATCATTAAGGCCCAAATTAAATTTGCTTTTGCTGTTTTTGCTTACTTTCTCTTTCTTACTGCAAGTTGGGGGAACCAGAATTCTGGAATTATTTCAGCACCCAGGTAGTTAATCTGGGTGAGACTGAGCCAGGAAGTAGTCTGAGGTAGTGCTTCTCGGTTCCTAGAGGGAGCAGCATAGAGCCTTTGAATGCAAGCCCGTTTTGGTGCTGCGAGCGACCCTGAGGAAAGAGGAACAACCACAGCCAAGGGCTTTGGAGAGGAGGCCCCACCACACAGGGTGGAGCTGACCTGAAACCAGAAGAACCACCAGGATATGTGGAGGAATGAAGTTAGGAGGCTCTGTGAAATCATGCATCAGAGAATATAGCAAAGTGTCAAAACTTACTCAATTAGACTGGCAATGAGTGAGGCAGGAGACAGAGTAGTCAGGAGTCAGAATGCAGAAACTAAGACCGGAATGAGAACCAAGAGGAACCCAAACAGATGAGGAAATAGGGCATAGCACCTGGGGCATCTGCTTTGTCCTGTTTGGATGGTTCCCCTCATGGGCTGAGTGGAAGTGTTAGCCCCGGAGAGACAGACCTCCTGTGATCATGACCTCCTGGCAAACCACTGGAGGCTTGCTGATGATGCTGGAGGCTAATGGGGCCTCAGTCCTACCTGGCAAGTGTCCCCCCCTCAGGCACACACTGCTGTTGTTTCAGGGCACCCTTTAACTTCTAGTTTATTCTCCTTACTATTTCCACTTCTAGCTCAGAATCGGAGAAAGTTGAGCAAAGTATCACCAACAACCTTCAATTTTTCTTTTCTTTTCCTTTTTTTTTTTTTTTTGTCTTTTCCAGGGCCACACCCGCGGCATATGGAGGTTCCCAGGCTAGGGGTCTAATCAGAGCTGTAGCCACTGGCCTACGCCACAGCCACAGCAATACCGGACCTGCGACCCACACCACAGCTCATGGCAATGCTGGATCCTTAACCCACTGAGCAAGGCCAGGAATCGATCTCGCAACCTCATGGTTCCTAGTCGGATTCGTTAGCCACTGAGCCATGATGGGAATTCCTCAGTTTTTCTTTATACTCCTATCCAGTGCCTACCTTCACATTTTCAAATCTAGAAAGCTGCTTGCTCCTTAGACAACTTCTATTCAAAATAATTTGTTTAAATCGGTAATTAGCTATTTTGCATTTAATGGTAAAATTATCCTTTTAACTAAGATTGGAAAATAACCTGAAGGGTTTTCAAAATAACATCAAACTGCTTAAAAAAGGCCACATTCCTAACTTTTTGACACACTAAAGTGGAACATTAGAAGTAAAATCAATACGGTGGTCTTTTTTTTTTTTTTAGCATTGCAACATTTATTTCGGGTTTCTCTCTCTTTTTTTGTATTTTCTTTTCTTTTTTGCCACACAGGCAGTATGTGGGAATTCCTGGGCCAGTGATTGAACCTACGACTCACAGCGGCAACCAGAGCCACAGTGGTGAGAATGCCGGAGTCTCAACCCACTAAGCCACCAGGGAACTCCCAATACGGTGGTCTTAATGCAGAGGTAAACTGTCAGATCTGATTTAGGATAGTTAGGCATTTGTTTTTTTTTTGTTGTTGTTGGCCGAACCCGTAACATGCAGAAGTTCCCAGGCCAGAGATTGAACCCCTACCATAGCGGTGACAATGACGGATCCTTAAACTGCTAGGCAAACAGGGAAGTCCTATGATAGGCATTCTGGAAAACATGATTTCTCGTTGGGTTTTTTTCTTTTTTTTTGTTTTTAGGGCCTCACCCATGGCATATGGAGGTTCCCAGGCTAGGGGTCAAATAGTAGCTATAGCCACTGGCCTATGCCACAGCCATAGCAACGCCAGATCTGAGCCGTGTCTGTGATCTACACAAAAGCTCACAGCATCGCCGGATCGTTAATCGAACCCACAACCTCATGGTTCCTATTTGGATTCCTTAAGCTCTGCGCCACGACGGGAACTCCTATGGTTGGGTTTAATTTCAGGTTCTCTCTGCCTGTCGTTTTCCTGGCTAATTTTATTTTATTTTTTTAGGGCTGCACCTACAGCATATGGAAGTTCCCAGGCTAGGGGATGAATCAGAGCTGTAGCCGCCAGCCTATGCCACAGCCAAAGCAACGCAGGATAAAAGCCTTGTCTGCAACCTACACCATAGCTCACGGCAACGCCAGATCCTTAGCTCCCTAAGTGAGACCAGGGATCGAACCCTCAACCTCATGGTTCCTAGTCAGATTTGTTCCTGATGAGCCACAACAGCAACTCCTGGCTCGGGCATTTAAGTGCAATACTAGGCAAACAGGAAGGCTAAAGAAGAGAGAATTCACGGAGTTCCCTGGTGGTCCAGTGGTTAGGACTGGGCATTTTCACCACTAGATTCAATCCCTGGTATGGGAACTGAGATCCCACATCAAGCAGCTACACATCCCAGCCAAAAATAAAATAAAATAAATGTCAAAGGTGTACCTCTGTAATTAAAGATAGAAAGAGAGAGAGAATTCTGGAGTTCCCGTCGTGGCTCAGTGGTTAACGAATCCGACTAGGAACCATAAGGTTGCGGGTTTGATCCCTGGCCTTCCTCAGTGGGTTAAGGATCCGGCGTTGCCATGAGCTGTGGTGTAGGTTGCAGATGCGGCTCGGATCCCGCGTTGCTGTGGCTGTGGCGAAGGCCGGCAACTACAGCTCCTGTTAGACCCCTAGCCTGGGAACCTCCATATGCCACGGGTGTGGCCCTAGATAAGGCAAAAAGACACACACACAAAAAAAAGAGAATTCTGATACCACCCCAAGTTTGTATTGCTGAGGCAAGTCCTTTCTTTAGGGACCCCAAACTCTCTTCCCTTCACCCACTCCTATCTGTTCTTCTAAAGGACAGTATGTTACAAACAAGGCCCTTAATATGACTGTTGGAATAGAAAGACCAGTAAGCAAGACTAACATAATCGCTTTGCACAGCCAGAACATTAATACAGCATTCAAATATGTGCAGCTTTCTTTTTATCTATTTTTTTTTTGCAGTCAGACTGAGGCCACTTAATCCCTTTGGCAGCTATTCAAACCAATGTTCTAGCCATCCTCAAGCTCCAAAATATCTGGTTAGAAGTAGCACATTGCCTGATCAAGCCGCAGTCAGAAAACACAGAATACCCTCCTGGGCCTCAGGATACACGGTCGGCCCAAGTGGGGTGAAGAGAAGTCCCAGCAGCCCCCCCCCAGGAACCTGCCCTCGACTCAGCTCCTCTGGGATGTCTAAACCCATCTGGGTGTTTATATAGAGCTAGCTTTTCCTTCCACACTGCTTTCTCCGGTCCTCCATGTCTGTCTTCTCTTCTGTCACCATGTTAAACATCTCTCTTCTCTACTACTCCGTCCTCACCCCATGTTTTGATATAATCCAGATCACAAGCCTTTCTGGGCAGTATTTCTTTTCTCCACACTCAAGGCACATGGGAATTCCTAGGTCAGGGATCAAACTCTAAGTCACGAAATCAACCTGAGCTGTGGCAGTGACAACACCAGATCCTTAACCTGCTGAGCCACAAGAGAGCTCCTGGGCAGCATTTTATGGCGGTTAAGAACTGAGCCCTGGAATCAGACTGCCTTGGTTTCTAACTGCAGTGCCACTTACCACCTACCTGTGCGGCTTAGGGAAGTCAGTCAAAAGCTCTAAGCCTCAATTTCTCCATCTGTAAAAAACAGGTATAAGAATATTATCTCCAGAGCTCCTGTTGTGGCGCAGTGGAAAGGAATTGAACTAGCATCCGTGAGGATGCAGGTTTGACCCCTGGCCTCACTCCGGCATTGCCGTGAGCTAAGGTGTAGGTCGCAGGTGTGACTTGGATTCCGAGTTACTATGGCTGTGGTGCAGGCCAGCAGCTGCAGCTCCGATTTGACCCCTAGCCTGGGAACTTGCATATGCCATGAGTGCAGCCTTAAAAAGACAAAAAAAAAAAAAAAAAAAGTATGCATTTTGTGTGTGTGTTGATAAAGATAAAATCACCCCAGAGGAGAATGGTTTTGTTTTGAATACAGTTAAGGAAGTGAAAGCCCATATCGGGCAGAATGATAAGCAACCAGAAAAGCCATGTTTACTCTTACCTACATAATTCGGTCATAGAAAAAGCAATTTATATAAACTTCATATTTCCCATAAGGTAACCAAACAATTGATTTGACTAAGCACTTATTTTCTGAATTTGCTGTTAGTTTGAAATTAAGGAGAAAATCACCATTTCCTCTAAAGGGCAAGCTATGTTTTTAGATATTACTTTCTAAATGAACTCTTCCCTGACCTCCACAAGTCTATCCCCCAGCCTAAATCATGGTCCCTGCTCTATACTTTTCCCTTAGAAATTTTAGTTATATATTTGTTGTTTTTTTTTTTTTTTTTTGCTTTTTAGGGCCGCACTCATGGCACACGGAGGTTCCCAGGCCAGGGGTCTAATTGGAGCTGTAGCTGCCGGCCTACAGCACAGCCACAGCAACGCTAGATCCGAGGTGCATCTGCGACCTACACCACAGCTCACGGCAACGCCGGATCCTCAACCCCCTGAGCGAGGCCAGGGATCGAACCCGCAACCTCATGGTTCCTAGTTGGATTCGTTTCTGCTGTGCCATGATGGAAATTCCTTGTTTTGTTTTTATGGCTGCACCCATGGCATATAGAATTTCCCAGTCAAGGGACTGAATCCCAGCAGTGGCTGGGGCTCGGACTGAACCCACACCTCTGCAGAGACCCGAGTTGCTGCAGGCAGAACCCCCTCCCAATAAAGTCTTTTGAATTTTACAAGTGTTACACAAGACCCCACAGCAGGAACTCCCAGACCGTAGTTTTGCTTACTTTCATACCCCCAGAATCTAGCACAGTGCCAGGCAAAGAATAGAACTCAATAATATTTAATTGCCTGGCAGGTGACTATTCAGTGGGTTTTGATAAAAGGCATTCATGCCCATGGGCATTTTGGTAACAACTAACATTTACATTTGTCTAGGAAGGCAAAGGTAAGTCTGAGAAAAGGATTTTAAGTTTTTTTTTTTTTTGCCATTTTGTCATTTTAGGGCCGCACCCGTGGCATGTGGAGGTTCCCAAGCTAGGGGTCTAATCGGAGTTGTTAGCCACCGGCCTACACCGCAGCCACAGCAACACAGGATCCGAGCCGCATCTGCAATCTACACCACAGCTCACAGCAACGCCGGATCGTTAACCCACTGAGCAAGGCCAGGGATCGAACCCGCAACTATCATGGTTCTTAATCGGATTCGTTAACCACTGCGCCACAATGGGAACTCCGATTTTAAGTTCTTAATTACTATCAAATCCATTAGTTCCCGTTCTCAGTTCCTCTTTCCTATTAAAGGTGTTAAAAGAATGCTGCATCTCACTCTTGAGAGATGTGTTAAATCTCTCTGGCCGCTTCATTAGACCAGGACATTTGATTGACAACAGGACCTACTTCCAGAGAAAGATGATGAGATTTTTCTCCAAACTGTTATAGGAGCAAACTGCTTCACTGTTAACAAGTTGTCTAATGAAGTGTTTATAATTAAAACCAGTTTACCTAACTATATTCTAAAGGAAGCAAATACCAAGCATATCTAATTATATAATACCACTCAACACAAACAGTAACACCTAACATTTCCCGAGTACTTGTTAAATTGCTGCAGTGCCAAGCAACTTCTCATGCATTTTCACGTTTAATTCCCACAACAACCCTGTGGGAGTTCCTGTCGTGGCTCAGTGGTTAACGAATCCAACTAGGAACCATGAGGTTGCGGGTTCAATCCCTGGCCTTGCTCAGTGGGTTAAGGATCCGGTGTTGCCGTGAGCTGCGATGTAGGTTGCAGACGCAGTTCAGATCCCAAGTTGCTGAGGCTGTGATGTAGGCCGGTGGCTACAGCTCCTATTAGACCCCTAGACTGGGAACCTCCATATGCTGCGAGTGTGGCCTTAGAAAAGGCAAAAAGACAAATAATAATAACCCTGTGAAGTACTACTATTATTTCTATGCTCTCCACGCAGAACCCCCTCCCAATAAAGTCTTTTGAATTTTACAAGTGTTACACAAGACCCCATTCTCCAGTCCTCCTTCCTGCAACAGTACAATCTAATTAAAAAACCAAAACAAAACAGGAGTTCCTTTCCTGGCTCAGCAGAAATGAATCTGACTAGAAGTTCCCGTCGTGGCACAGGGCTTAACGAATCTGACTAGGAACCATGAGGTGGCAGGTTCGATCCCTGCCCTTGCTCAGTGGGTTAAGGATCCGGCATTGCTGTGAGCTGTGGTGTAGGTTGCAGACAAGGTTTGGATCCCGCGTTGCTGTGGCTCTGGTGTAGTACGGCAGCTGCAGCTTTGATTTGATCCCTAGCTCGAGAACTTCCATATACTTCCATATGCCACAGGTGGGATCCCCAAAAAGAACAACAAAAACAATAACAAAAACAAACTATGTCAACTCTTAGTTACATAATTACATAGAATGCTCTATTAGCAGATGTTTTCCCCTCAAATAGAGGTTTATTTTTATAAACTGCCAAAGACAGTTTTGTGAAAAATTGAGGATGTCACATCTATGAGAACTTTCTTCTAGGGCTAATAATCTAATTTCATATACAAGTTATTACTCATGCCCTTAGCATCTGATGAAAATTCAAGCCAGTACATTTTATTAGCGTTGGCTCGGATTCTGTCTTTTCCAAGCTGCCAGGTTGCATACTTCCTTGTAAAAGCCCTTTTCAATGAAGTCCTCCCTTTTTAGTATTATCTCTTGTATCCCAAGCCCTGATGCACCCCCTAGTGTTCCTCAAATACTTTCGTAATGATTATATTACATGTGTTTATAACAATCACTTTTTGTTGACTATTGGGGTCTGTTATATACAATTGTGTAAAGCATTTAAAATGGAGGAAATATACAGAAGGGGAGCAGAGTATGCCACCCCAAAAAATGCCACTTTGCACACTGATTTGTTTTGTGCTTTGTTTTAGGTTTTTTTTGGCCATACCTGTGGCATGTGGAAGTTCCCAGGCCAGGGACTGAACCTGCCCCACAGCAGTGACCCGAGCCATAGTAGTGGCAACCCCGGATCCTTAACCGCTAGGCAACCAGGGAACTCCCATGTCGATTATTTTGAATTTAAGTTATTTGTGAAAGGGTTTGAACAAGCAAGGTACTCTGTCCCTCCTCTGTCCTCTGAAAGCAAAAATTAAATCTCCTAAGTGAAAGGTACCCTCCTTGTATCAGGAAGGTAGAAGATGCCCTTATCACCAGAAATAGAGAACTTAGGGCCTAGAAGGCTGTATAAACAAACTTTGTTACTTCTTTACTAATTTACTACCCCAAACCCAAACTTTTTTGTATTATCAATTCTTTGCAAACTTTCTATTTCTTTGTTTAAAAGATAAAAGCTGCCTGTCTTGGTTACTTCTTTGAATTTCATATTATATGGACAGTCACACATATAATATTAAATTTGTTTTTCTCCTGTTAATCTGTTTTATGCCAATTTAATCATTAGAACAAAAAAAAAGGAAGAAAAAAGAAAAAAATTACTAGACCAGTCAAAGAACTTAGAAGGGAAAGGTTTTCCACCCTTAGCATACACAACTGGGGAGTTCCCTTGTGGTACAGTGGGTTAAGGACCCAGTGTTGTCACTTCAGAGGCTCAGGCCACTGCTGTGGTATGGGTTCAATCTCTGGCCCAGGAATTTCCATATGCCACGAGTGCAGACAAAAAAAAAAAAAAAAAAAAATATATATATATATATATATATATATATATACAACTGATTCAATTATACCAAGTGACTGGCTGGTTGACCATGGACAGTTCTTAAATAACTTTTTTATTTCTTGCAAGAAAGAAACACAAAGTTGGAGAGTAACTCTTGAGGCCGTTAAAGAACACATAATAAGCTTTGCTTCTGCATGATGCCCTAGAGGAGACTCTGTCCTCTCCTTATTGGACTCTTTATATGCTAAACTTCATGAAAGAAATTGCTTTCTTGGCTCCACCATGCTTTGAACATTGTCATCTAGTGCTCTCATTTTTGCCAGCAATACTAACCAGCAAATCTCCTGGTTTTGGTATTCTAAGAAAGTCCACCTAACCCACTGGTGAGCCAGAATATTTTTCTACTCTATCTCAATCTTTGATTTAAAAACTACACTCTCCAGAGTTCCCGTCATGGCTCAGCAGAAATGAATCTGACTAGGAACCATGAGGTTGCGGGTTCGATCCCTGGCCTCGCTCGGTGGGTTAAGGATCTGGCATTGCCGTGAGCTCTGGTGTAGGTTGCAGACGTGGCTCGGATCCCGCGTTGCCGTGGCTGTGGCAAAGGCCAGCAGCTACAGCTCCTGTTAGACCCCTAGCCTGGGAACCTCCACAAGCCGTGGGTGCAGCCTAAAATGACAAAAGACCAAAATAAATAAATAAAATAAAAAATAAAAACTGCACTCTCCCAACAAATAAAAAATAAATAAAAACCACCCCAAGCAAGGTCCATTTGGGAATTTCCTGATCCAAATTGGGTTAGCCTGGAAGTACCCATGAGGATGAGGGTTTGATCCCTGGCCTGGCTCAGTGAGTTAAGGAGCTGGTGTGGTTGTAAGCCGTGGTGTAGTTTGCAGACGTAGCTTGGATCATGCATTGTTGTGCCTGTGGTGCAGGCTGGCAGCTGAGGCTCAGATTCGACCCCTAGCCTGGGAACTTCCATGTGCTGCAAGGTACAGCCCTTAAAAGAAAAAAACAAATCGGGTTAGCCTGGCTTCGAGTACACCTATATTATCTGGCTTTGTTAAATTCTGACATACTGTATGTAGATCAGCAACAGTGGTTATTATAGGTTTGCAGAACTTAGATGAGAACTTTCATTGCAGAATTTAATTAGCTGTGGATTTCCTAGAGAACCAGAATTTCCAGTGTGGTCAAAAAAAGCACAGTGAAAAATGTAAAGTGTATTTAAATGTAAAGTGTATATAAGTGTATTTCTACTGTAGCTTGCAAGTATCGCTGGTTGACAATGGGCACAAATGAGGTAGCCTTTAGAGTTTTAATTCAGGATTCATTAGGGTGTCCCTCACTGTGTTTACCCACTAAAGAGGTCATAGGCCACTGAAAAGTATTTTCAGGGCCTCCAGAAGGTGAATTACAAGTTTATGCATAAATTTACTCCTCTTGGGTACCGAGGAGTGCCCAAGAGGAGCAGGTGTGCTGCTAAAGTGCTGGGCTACTTCCCATGTCAGAGCTGGGTAGAGCTTTGGGGTGAAATAAGGGTAGCGGGCCAGAGAATTCTCTTCCATTACATATATTTCATTATATATTTTTTTAGTTGGTGGAGACTCAAAATAGGACTGATTGTGCCCTGATGTTTTAGTGAAAACAACTCTGCTGTTTTTTTGGCTGCATGCCCACGGCAGGCGGAAGTTCCTGGGCCAGGGATGGAACCTGAGTTATAGCAGTGACCCAAGCCACAGCAGCAACAATGCCAGATCCTTAACCTCAAGGCCACCAGGGAACTTCAGCTCTGTATTTTTAATTGTATGCTACTGTTATACTCCCTCTCTTCTGAGAGGTCAAATGCTGTCCTGAGCTCCTTTCTCCTAGCAAGTTCTTCCGCAAGCTTCCTCAGGCCAAAGAGGACTTCCGTTGGGTACTCCGATCTTGTCATCTCACTTTGACTCATGATAGGACACCAGTACCCACCTCTCTCACTGTCATACCTCCTCCATGAACTGTTAACTTGCATACTCCCCCCCTCCCTTTTCTGAACTCCATGTTTTGTAGACACTACACAATTTTAAAACTTTTTAATTTAGGAGTTCTCGTCGTGGCTCGGAGGTTAATGAACTTGACTAACATCCATGAGGATGCAGGTTCGATCCCTGGCCTCACTCAGTGGGTTAAGGATCCGGCGTTGCCGCGAGCTGTGTGGTATGTGTGGCAGACGCGGCTCGGATCCTGCGTTGCTGTGGCTGTGGCGTAGGCCGGCAGCTACAGCTCCTGTTAGACCCCTAGCCTGGGAACCTCCATATGCCATGGTGCGGCCCGAAAAAGACAAAAACCAAAAAAACTTTTTTTTGCTTTTTTTTTTGTCTTTTATCATTTTAGGGCCATACCTGCGGCCTATGGAGGTTCCCAGGCTAGGGATCTAACAGGAGCTGTAGCTGCTGGCCTACACCACAGCCACAGCAACGCGGGATCCAAGCCGCGTCTGTGACCTACACCATAGCTCACAGCAACACCGGATCCTTAACCCACTGAGCGAGGCCAGGGATCGAACCCACAACCTCATGGTTCCTAGTCGGATTCGTTTCTGCTGTGCCATGACAGGAACTCCAAAAAAAAAAAAAATTTAGTTTAGTAACTTAATTCTGTCTTCCAGGCAGCAGAACTCTAAACTTACTGAGGATGAGAAGCTTCCATTACAATCCTCGCGTCCTCTCCCACCAAACCAGCCAAAAGATCAGTCAATATTTGCTTGATTGAATGTGACATGTAAAATGGCTTCTCTTAATGATAAACAACCTCTTTCTCCTCCCCCCAAAGATGGAAAATAGCAAAATTTCAAGTGAGCAACCAAACTTCCCAAATCCCATCTTCCTTTGCTTGAAATTAAGAGTAAAACAAAACAAAACAAAATTTAAACCCTTCAGAAAGCCTTAACATACCTCATTTATTCGATGTGGTAAATTCCTTTAACACAAGCCCAGTTTTGTCTGCCCTCATCTAATAAAGAACTGCTGCTGTAGGCAGTGTTCCACACACTCAAGCTCACCGGGGCTAGCTGATTGTGTTCGCTGGACTAGAGGCCAGTGAGACTAAGCTTGGCTCTTCCCTGGGTCAATACGCTTTACACAGAGAGAAACTCTTTCACGGGCAAAGCCAGGCCCCATTTAACCCCTGTCCTTCTACCCTCTAATTAATCATCTGGCCAATTATATTCACTAGGCTAAGGAAGAACAGCATAATTTCTAGCAAAAAGTTTGTGCCTAATTCCCGTTCACCTGGTTCCTACTGACACCATTTCCTTGAGCCAGAACAATGAAGAGCGTTTTTCATCCTATTTGAGTATAATGGAAAAATCAGAACGTACTCTGATGACTGCAGAATACAAAAACATAGAATCTGAATAAAAGATTTGTCTCAGTAGTTCCCACTGTGGCTCAGTGTTAATGAATCCGACTAGTATCCACGAGGATGTGGGTTCAATCCCTGGCCTTGCTCAGTGGGTTAAGGATCCAGCGTGGTGTAGGCTGGCAGCTGCAGCTCCAAATCGAGCCCTAGCCTGGGAACTTCCATATACCACAGGTGCCGCCCTAAAAAGACAGAAAATAAAAATCAAAAGATTCGTCTCATCAAATATTTATTAGGTACCCCCTGCATGTGCTAGAAATCCATTACATATACCACGCTGAGCAATGACTTAATGAGCAGAGGTTGGTTTAAAAATGGACAGAAATGGAGTTCCCGTCATGGCTCAGTAGAAACGAATCTGACTAGTATCCATGACATCTGATCCCTGGCCTCGCTTGGTGGGTTAAAGATCAGGCATTGCTGTGAGCTTTGGTGTACGTCAGACTCGGCTTGGATCCTGCATTGCTATGGCCGTGGTGTAGGCTGGCAGTTGTAGCTCCCATTAGACCCCTAGCCTGGGAACTTCCATATGCTGCGGATGGCCCTTAAAAAGCCAAAAAAAAAAAAAAAAAAAAAAGGGCAGAAGTGGGAAGATTAGCTGGAAGGAACCTAGCCCATCAGATTTATTTAAAAGTAAAAGAAGGAAATTCCTTGTGGTGCAGCAGGTTAAGGACCCCAAGTTGTCTCAGCTGTGGCACGGGCCACAACAGCAGTGAGAGTTCAGTCCCTGGCCCAGGAACTTCCACGTTCCACATAAAAAAAACTGCCAAAAAAAAAAAAAGAAGAAGAAAGAAAGAAATAGGTCCAGAAAGTTTGCTCTGCCCCAAACCATGAAACAAGTTAAAGGTTGAGTTAGGATTAAAGTCTGGAGGGACAAACAAAATAAAAACAGCAAGTATACTGTGCAACCACAGATTTGGGGCAAGCTTAGTGTCCAATTTAAAACAATGCCGTGTTATTAATCTTCATTAGCTAGTTATGCTTTTTCCATCTAATGGGGGGGTGGGGGGGATGCACTGAGGGTTTTGGATGGAAATGCTATAAAATTGTGATGATTTTTGTACACTTATAATTGTAATAAAATTCATTAAGTAATGGGAAAAAAATAAAACATTTTCATACTCTCAGTTTTTTTTTTTTTTTTTTTTTTGGTCCTTTTATGGCCACATCCGGGGCATATGGAGGTTCCCAGGCTAGGGGTCTAATCTGAGCTGTAGCCACCGGCCTACACCACAGCCACAGCGACGCGGTATCCGAGCCGGGTCTGCGACCTACACCACAGCTCACAGCAACACCGGATCCTTAACCCACTGAGTGAGGCCAGGGATTGAACCCTCAACCTCATGGTTCCTAGTCGGATTCGGTTCCTCTGAGCCACGACAGGAACTCCTATACTATCAGTTTTTATTGTGGTCTTAGCTTCCACTACATTCATTAGAAGTTTTATGAGGCAGAAACCTGTACTAAAGTTAATATCACCAAAGAAAACGGGTAAAAACTGAGGAGCCCTCACCACATTGAAGGGTTCAACTTTTTGTGGGTTTTACGAAAATCGAGACCGGAAGAAAAAAATAGATGGCAATTTTCAATATTATAAAGTTTGAAAATTGAGTAAGTAGGAGTTCCTGTCGTGGTGTAGTGGAAACAAACCTAAGAACCGTGAGGTTGCAGGTTCAGTCCCCGGCCTCACTCAGTGGGTTAAGGATCCAGCGTTGCCGTGAGCTGTAGCGTAGGTTGCAGACGTGGCTCTGATCTGGCACTGCTGTGACTGTGGCATAGGCCGGGCAGTGTACCTCCCTAGCCTGGTAACCTCCATATGCTGCGACTGCGGCCCTAAAAGGACAAAAAATAATAATAATAAAATAAATAAATAAAATTGTGCAAGTAATAGACTGTTAGAGAAAGTCTGGGAAAAAAGAAGGGACATATCGCCTTAAGGAGTCCAGCCTATGCCACTGTAGTATAAAAATTATTTTGCAGAAGGCATTTGAGGTCCCCAAAGAACTCAATTGTCATGAATCTCCATAGATCAACAAGGAAAAGTTGACTCTTAAGACCAGAGGTGAGAAGTCTCCACATAATACCTAAACAGACATTGGAGTTCCCGTTGTGGCTCAGTGGAAACGAACCTGACTAGCACCCATGAGGACGTGGATTCCATCCCTCAGTGGGTTAAGGATCCGGCGTTGCCGTGAGCTGTGGTGTAGGTCACAGACATGGCTCGGATCCAGCGTTCCTGTGGCTGTGGTGTAGGCCAGCATCTACAACTCTGATTCGACTCCTAGCCTGGGAATCTCCATATGTCGCAGGTGTGGCCCTTAAAAAAAAAAAATCAAAAGTAAATAAATAAAATAAAAAGAAATAGACCTAAATAGATATTGTCACAAAAACTATCACGTGCCCATCTATTCTCCTAAGGATCATTTATCTTTCTAAAGAGTCGTTTGTTTTTCCACAAGTGCCCACCCTCCTGCTCCCCTTATTAAGAAGTCACTTGTTTTCCTGTGTCCTTTTCTCTCTTCCCTTTCCCTTAAGATGGTATATAAGCCCCCAATTCTAGCCATCCCTTTGAGTCTCATTTTTCTATGAACTCTCATATGGATGGTTAATAAAAACTCATGATTCAATTTTGTATTATCTCTTGCTAAGCTGTCATCTGTCGGTTTAATGCGCAAGCCCTCAGAAACTGAATTTAAGAGGGCAGAGCAAAAATTTTTTCTCCCTGACACATCATTAGTTCACCATGAACATACCATAAGCTCACTACCAGCTTAACACAACTATTTTCAGTTTTGCATATTTTTCTTCAATTTTTTCAACTGTATTTACTTTTTTTTGTTATTTTGTTTTGTTTGGTCTTTTTCCCTTTTAGGGCCACACCTGCGGTATATGGAGGTTCACAGGTTCAGGGTCCAGCTGGAACCGTAGCTGCTGGCCTATGCCACAGCCACAGCAACTGGGGATCCGAGCTGTGTCTGCAACCTACACAACAGCTCACGGCAACACCGGATCCTTATCCCACTGAGCAAGGCCAGGGATTGCAAACCCGCGTCCTCATGGATGCTGGTCTGGTTCACTAACCACTGAGTGACAACGGGAACTCCAACTGTATTTACTTTTATAACATAAAGGATTATATGTTACAAAAGTAAATACTTTTATAATACACAGATTATAACATAACTATAATCATTGGTGACATAATATGAGCATTCATCCATGATGCTATATAAGCCCCCGAATTATGATTTCCTAATGACTGCAAAATATTTCATTGAGATACTATGTAGGAAGTTTCTTGCTTAGTTTCCTACTATTGGATTTTAGATTGATTTTGATTTTCTAACATTATAACCATTTCAGGAGTTCCCATCGTGGCTCAGTGGCTAACGAATCCGACTAAGAACCATGAGGTTGCGGGTTGGATCCCTGGCCTTGTTCAGTGGGTTAAGGATCCGGCGTTGCCGTGAGCTGTGGTGTAGGTTGCAGATGCGGCTCGGATCCCGCGCTGCTGTGGCTGTGGCGAAGGCCGGCGGCTGTAGCTCCAGTTAGACCCCTAGCCTGGGAACCTCCATATGCCGCGGGTGCGGCTCTAAAAAGACAAAAAAAAAAAAAGAAAAAAATTTTTTTCATTTGGTTTTCCTTAGTTTTTATTTGGAGGAAACAATAAACTATTAGACAATAACAACAAAAATTGGTTCTCAGGTATCGGACTGCCAAGGGCACAATCACGCCGCCTGAAATTTTCAGCCACATACTTTCTTTCAATTAGCCACTTGTACGTCATTAGCCGAGCCCAGACACCAGTTACTCTAACAGATTTCAAAAATTCGGCAACAACAAAAAACAGGTTTGTTTTGAAGAACCCCAAGCTATTCATCTTTAAAAGAGAGAAGAAAAGCAAACCATGTTACAACTCAGTTTGGAACTTTTTTCCTGCTTTGTAATCGAGGGAGGGCAAAATCAATTTTCATCTCAGAGTATCATTTCCTCCTACTCCGTTTCGCTACAGCGGGCTTTCCTCTAATGATGTTTGACATTTCTGAGTCCTGACTACATTTATGAGCTGTAATTTTCTGGGTTAAAAGCTGTGGAAATGACTGAAAGTTCTTCTTTGCACACCGCTACCCACACCCTAGCAACCACCTCCTCCGTCTCTCTCCTTCAGGGTTTAGATTTAATCACAGCTGTCGCCAACCCTCTTCCTAAACACTGGTGACAGGACCAAGAATATGAATCCGCACAGAGAGCTCTTTGTAAACTATCAGGAGTCCTTTTCCTTTTTTCTGCCAGCTGGTAAGTTAGTCCAAATACTTGGCTTTAAGTAAATCATCATCAGCCCTCCTCCTCATCAAGGCGGCTGCAAACGTGTCAGTTCAAGGAAAACAAACAAGAAAGCACTTACCAGTTAATTTTCTGCGAGGACAGAAGCTTTTGTGATGTCTGGGTGTAACCTCCCCGCTCCAGAATGAAATAGAGGGTGGTTTTCAGAACAGCTACGCTGGACACTCTTTCCCCAGCCTCCTCATTTGGCTTTTATCTGGCTTTTGAAATGACACTGTAGAGGGGAATGATGCTGGGTTTCACTTGAATGTGGTTCTTCCTTTCCTCCCCTACCCTCCACAAAAATTCATCATGTATTCCAGGAGAGAAGTAAGCAATGAACACACTGCACGAATTAATTCTTTTGCTCAGCGTGTACACGTGTGTGAGGGAGGTTTGTTGTTTTGAATGGAAATCTTTGTTGTTGGCTGAGCGCCACAGGCTGAAAAACGGTGATGGGGGAGGCACCAATCCCTTCTTTGTTTGGCTTTAGTTTAAGAAAAGTCAAGTTAAATTGCATTTCAACTGTGGGATGCAAAGAACCTTAGAATGTCAAAGGAGAACTCTTCAAATGGAACTATAAGGCTCACTGGGAGAGAGATTTTATTTCCTGGGTTTCGGTGTATTTCCAATAGAGAATTGAAACTTCATATTAAATAAGTATGTATCTTAATTTTATTTTTATTTTTTGGCCTCGCCTGCAGCACCTGGAAGTTCCCAGGCCAGGGACTGAACCCACACCACAGCAGTGACCCGAGGCACTGCAGTGACGAGGTTGGGTTCTTAACCCACTAGGCCACTAGGGAACTCCTTTATTTCTTTATTGACGTGAACTGAAGTTTGGCACTTGCCATTAGCCTCTACATGGAGTAAAACATGAGCCACTGCAGCTGCCGACCCGCAGCACCCCCTGAGCAGAGCTCTGGATGAAGACCAGGAGTGAGGCACTCTGTACTCTGGGAAAACTGGAAGAACGGGTGTTCAGATAGTTAGATATTTTTTAGGAGAAGACTTTTATGAGCCCAATTCTTGCATCATATCTAGAAAAACACTAAAATCCTTCATGGTGATGTCATGACTAGCAGTAACCGTCGCGAGACCAGCAGCAAACTTCTGTAAAATGGGTGCATGATTGCATGCACCTCCCCCTTCACCTTTAAGACTTATATCTTGATACTCCCCCTTGCAAAACAAAAGCTGTCATGGCGTCTGTGAGAACAGCCAGTCCCAAGTGTGGGCCAGTGAGCCCTGAGGGAACTCAGGAAAGAAACAAAGAAGACTGGCCCCCAGCTGAGGTGCATGTCAAAGGAGCAATTCCAGTAAGCCCATATCTTTACATCTTCCCACAGAAACTGGTTTTCTGTAAATCCAGATATCTGTACATCTTTTTTTTTTTGTCTTTTTCCTTTATCTAGAGCCGCACCCGCGGCATGTGGAGGTTCCCAGGCTAGGGGTCTAACAGGAGCTGGAGCTGCCGGCCTTCGCCACAGCCACAGCAACGCGGGATCCGAGCTGCATCTGCAACCTACATCACAGCTCACGGCAACGCCCGATCCTTAACCCGCTGAGCGAGGCCAGGGATCGAACCCGCAACCTCATGGTTCCTAGTCTGATTCGTTAACCACTGAGCCAAGACAGGAACTAAGATATCTGTAAATCTTTAGTTCTTACTACCTTCCCTTTGTTGCAAACACTCATATATCCTAGCTTCCCTCCTCACCTCCTCAGAGCAGTTTCTCAGGACTACCTGAGATGCTGCTTCCTGGGCTTAAGTTCTAATTTCACCCCAAATAAAACTTAACGCTCAACTTTCTTTTCCTTTTTTTATTTTATTTTTTTTGCTTTTTAAGGCCGCACCCATGGCATATGGAGGTTCCCAGGCTAGGGGTCTAATTGGGGCTGTAGCTGCCGGCCTACACCACAGCCACAGCAACTCCAGATCCGAGCCGCGTCTGCAACCTACACCACAGCTCACGGCAACACCGGATCCTTAACCCACTGAGTGAGGCCAGGGATTGAACCCGCAACCTCGTGGTTCCTAGTCGGATTCATTAACTGCTGTGCCACGACGGGAACTCCAACACTCAACTTTCAGTTTGCGCATTTTTTTTTTTAAAGTCGACACTTAGGTGGGTTGAGAGATAATTTTCCAGGCTTTGGGGAAATTGAAAGGTTTGATTTTCCTCTCTCATCTCAAGTGTGGTCCCTGCAGATGAGGGCACGTGTGTGTGCCTGATGCAGGACACAGAATTCAGAAATTCATGAGGCGTGTGGAGGAAGCCTTGGCGTGGTTAGCTTTCCCTCTGAGGAGCTAACGGACTTTCCTAATGTCTAACACCAGTTTGGCCATGTGATAGGAGAGCCGAACATTATTAGGTCATAACACATCACTGGGCCGACTAATTGAACAACTGTTAGGTGAACTCTAGAGGAATCACCAAGTTGTATTTGACTGCTGAAAGTTTAGCAGAATACGCTGCCTCAAAATAAGCCTCTTCGGAAAGAATTTTGAGCTGTTTATTTTGAGGAACTGTAGACACAGAAGAAGCTCTGAGGACAGAGGCCAAATTACCATTTGTAAGGGAAATCTTACTTTTGTAAAGGAAATTTACATTAGAAAGGGGGCCCGAGGCTGCTGTTACACTTCCTCTGAGAGGCTCACCTGCTTGACCGGGCCACCTTTGTTTACCAAATGTTCCTCTTTTACTTTCTGTGAATTGCCTTCCCCCCACCTTTAATCCCCCAGGCCCTGTCCCTTTCCTTAGCACAGGATGGAATATAATCCTCAACTTTTCTATTTTTGTCTTTTGTCTTTTCAGGGCCACACCCAAGGCAAATGGAAGTTCCCAGGCTAGGGGTTGAATCTGAGCCACAGCTGCCCATCCACACCACAGCCAGAGTAATGTAGGATACGAGCCACGTCTGTGGCCTACACCATAGCTCACGGCAACACTGGACCCTCAACCCACTGAGCAAGGCCAGGGATCGAACCCTTATCCTCATGGATCCTTGTGGGGTTTGTTAACCACTCAGCCAAGACGGGAACTCCCAATCCTCAGCTCTTAAGTGGGACTCTCCACCCTTTAAGTGGAACTCCTGTGTACGTGCAATTGAAGAATGTTTTCATCCTGTAAATGTGTCTTTTTCACGGGGTGAGGGGGGGACTTAACCAGGAAATAATTTTTCCTCCTCTACAAGATGAAGTCTAGGAGTTCCTGTCGTTGCTCAGTGGTTAATGAATCTGACTAGGAACCATGAGGCTGTGGGTTCAATCCCTGGCCTTGCTCAGTGGGTTAAGGATCCGGCATTGCCGTGAGCTGTGGTGTAGGTCACAGATGCGGCTCGGATCCCACGTTGCTGTGGCTGCGGCGAAGGCCGGCAGCTACAGCTCCTGTTGGACCCCTAGCCTGGGAAGCTCCATATGCCGTGGGTGCGGCCCTAGAAAAGGCAAAGAGACAAAAAAAAAAACAAAAAACATACAAGATGAAGTCTAGAAAATCAAAAGCAGTAATCCTCCCTGTGGGGGTGAGGGTGGGGTGGGAGTGGAGCAGAATAACTATGCGGGAAGCAGTGGGCACCGTATTTCAAACTACAAACACCCCTCGGCCCCATAAGGATGTTAGTTTTTCCCACATTTGCCCCCAGTCCCTTGATCCCACAGAAATATCCAGTATTAATAATCTTGGCATATTTCTTGTCACTATCGTCTGAGTGCAGGTCACTTGTCGAGGTGGTAGCAACCTGTCTGCTAGAGAAGATAGCCAGTCACCAGTTCCCACCCCTTGGAATCAGCTATATTCCTGTTTACTAACGCTGTCGTCTATACTCACACAAAAGCATAACTTCATCCACAAAAGACATTTTTGAGGGGAATTTCAGGAACTTCTGGTTACTTTACCTGGTTTAGAGTGTGAAGCACTGAGTAACAAAGGACAGAGAAAGAAGACAAGAGATATGACATTTCTCGAGAATTTACTGTCTGTCAAGCAGAGTTTAAGCATGGCTCACACTGAAATCCAGGAAGGTGTCAGCCTTTTTATTTTCAGGTTTTAGCTACCGCCTAAAACAACAGAGCTGTAACAGGTGCTTGCTTAGCTTTGAAACGGGTCTCCCCAAATCAAGGAGAGTAAATAAAAATCTCTCCGAATCGGCTCTACAGTTTGTAGTTTGTTGTTAAAGCTGGAGAGCTCAGGTGTACTAGACATAACTTACCTACACTGGCGAAGCTGGTGAGTCAGTTCATTGGAGATCTGTTAAGAGCGCCTCTCCTGTAAATTGCAGAGTTGGAGTTTACTCCTAGGTGTTCTGATTCCAAACGCCATGCTCTTAAGACAATCATTACACTATCCAGGAGTTCCCATCGTGGCTCAGTGGTTGACCAACCTGACTAGGACCCATGAGGATGCAGATTTGATCCCTAGCCTTGCTCAGTGGGTTAAGGATCCAGCACTGCCATGAGCTGTGGTACAGGTTGCAGTCACGGCTTGGATCCCATGTTGCTGTGGCTGTGGTGTAGGCTGGCAGCTACAGCTCTGATTCAACCCCTAGCCTGGGAAGCTCCATATGCCACGGGTGTGGCCCTAAAAAGACAAAAGACCCAAAATAATAAATAAATAAAAATTAAAAAAACATTAGACATCTATGAGAGGAGATGTTTCCAGAATTGAGTGGCTAGGAGGAATGATTTCTGCCGGACAAAGCACTTTCAGGTCAGTTCCTAAACTTTTGAAATCACTGCAAGTTCTCTGAAGCCTGTTGTGGTTAGGGTTTCAAGGGGTCTTGAGGAGGGGGGTGGGGGAGGCATGTGTACATAAGCAGGTCTGTAGGGCCAACTGGGCTCAGAGAAGAAGAAACATAGCACCTCTGTCACATTGTTTTGGGAAATGGGATCTTTTAAAAAAAGATAGCTTTTCTTGGAGAGTTCCCTGGTAGTTTAGTAGTTAGGACTGGGCATTTTCACTGCTTCAGTCCAGATCTGATCCTTGGCCTGGGAACTGAGATCCCACATCAAGCTGCTACATGCTATGGCCAAAAATAAATGTGTAAATAAATAAAGATAGCTTTCCTCCACTGACGCTAGGAATTTCACTGTTAGACAATTGCTCTTTCAAAGAGATTTTGTTCCGGAGTTCCCGTTGTGGCTCAGTGGTTTAACGAATCTGAACAGGAATCATGAGGTTGCGGGTTCGATCCCTGGCCTTGATCAGTGGGTTAAGGATCCGGCGTTGCCGTGAGCTGTGGTGTAGGTTGCAAACGCGGCTCGGATCCCGCGTTGCTGTAGCTGTGGTATAGGCCGGCAGGTGCAGCTTCGATTGGACCCCTAGCCTGGGAACTTCCATATGCCGCGGGTGCGGCCCTGAAAAGCCAATAAATAAATAAATAAATAAATAAATAAATAAATAAATTTCAGAAGTAGATACTTGGCAGAATCCAATAATCCAATAGGATCATTTTGAGTTTTGTTGCTGATTATTTCTAATCTTTTTGTTGTTGTTTGTGAGGAGGAGGAGCAGGAGGAGCAGAAGCACAAGCAGGAGCAACAACAATAACAAAAAAGAACTGACTCAGAACATAACCACTGGAAAAGAGATGAGATGGCACAGATAGACATTTTCTTTTAAAAGTAGCTGAATTGTGAAAAAGAGAAGGACTTCACTGTTTTTCCTCTCGTCATGTAGGAAAATGGTTGTCTCCTTGGGTAATTGCCCTTCTTGGACCCGTCTCTTTGGGGCAGGCAGAGTTGGAGGTTAGAACTTCAGTGAATGCAACAGAGGTCTGAACCCATGCAAAGCCCTTCTTAGGGACTTACAGTGGCAGACTTGGAGTCTCTGGGAGGTCACACCAAGGAGCCATTCCAGCCTGGTTGTACAGGGCCACCTCCATGCCCCTTAAACCAGAGGACAAAGCCTTCTCCAAAAAATCTTTTTTCCCTTTTTCCGCTGCCCCACGGCATATGGAGTTCTAGGGCCAGCAATCAGATCAGAGCTATAGCTGCAACCTACGCCACAGGTGCAGCAATGCCAGATTCAGGGAGCGGGGATCGAACCTGTGTCCTGGTGTTCCCAAGACGCTGCCGATCCCCTTGCACCACAGCGGGCACTCCCTTCTCCAAATTCCTGCTTCACTTTCTATATGGCCACTGCAGGAACTGAGCCTTGAGGATTCTTCAGAAATCTGTTAGAGCATTTAGCATATAGCTTTTAAACTAAAATATACAAAGATCTAATTACCTGTGGAATTGGGGGAGAACAGCTTTTTTTTTTTTGTCTTTTTGCCTTTATCTAGAGCCGCACCTGCGGCATATGGAGGGTCCCAGGCTAGGGGTCTAACAGGAGCTGTAGCTGCCGGCCTTCGCTACAGCCACAGCAACGCGGGATCCGAGCCGCGTCTGCAACCTACACCACAGCTCATGGCAACGCCGGATCCTTAACCCACTAAGCAAGGCCAGGGATCGAACCCACAACTTCATGGTTCTTAGTCGGATTCGTTAACCACTGAGCCACGAAGGGAACTCCAGGGGGAGAACAGCTTTTAAGGTTTTCTTTCATTTGAAAAAAATTGCTCTTTAATTTTTTTTTTTTTTTTTGTCTTTTTTACTTTTCTAGGGCCGCACTCGAGGCATATGGAGGTTCCCAGGCTAGGGGTCGAATTGGATCTGTAGCCACCAGCCTATGCCACAGCCACAGCAACGCGGGATCCGAGCTACATCTGCAGCCTACACCACAGCTCACTGCAACACCAGATCTTTAACCACTGAGCGATGCCAGGGATCGAACCCGCAACCTCATGGTTCCTAGTCGGATTCGTTAACCACTGAGCCACGACGGGAACTCCAAAAACCCGCTCTTTTAACATGCCAAGTGCCAAATGAGAAGAGATGTACACAACAGGGATTTAGAATGGTGTTCTTAACCGTGATCTAAGACACTCAGAGCCTGAAAGCTTTGGAGGGCTAATAAAACACTCACCTCTCTGAATGCGCCCATGCTGTTCAGCTGCAGGGAGGTGGGTGGGCAAATTCTTCAGGGCTTGTGTCCTGTTTCCTTGCGGTTCATAATTTCTCCGGGAGCACTGGCCGCAGCTACTCTTGGGTCTTAGAAGAAGTATTTCCTCTTTTGTAACCAAGGGAGGTAAATAAGTCTTTTAACTCATTGCCCTAGGAAAAAAAAATGTGGTTTGCCTGTGGTTAAATAAATCTGGTATATATCACTTAGTCAACAGGCATCTGGGTGACGGTATGCTTGGGATTGACTCAAGAGAAAGGAGGGCTCTGGGATTCAGGCCACTCCCAACTATTTATCCTAATTATGCTGCTTTTCTCAGTTAAAGTGCAGATTCTGGATATGATGCAAGTGTATCCGGATTTTAGCAAAATGTCACATTTGGGGAAAGGGAAAGGATTGGAGAATAAAGCATATTTTCTTGACTCCTGTAATTGTTTCCATCACTGCTTACATTTTTCATCAGGAAACGTGTAGCCTACGGGCGTAACTGCAGCTGTGGATGTGTTCTGTTTGCGATGCACAGTGTTTTCGAGAGTTTGATTTAATTTCCATCATTTAAAAATCAGGGGAGCTTCCGCAGACATTGGATTGTTGGCTCCTCAGGAAAAAATTGCCAGATCTGAGCGGCAATGGGCCTGTGCCCTACAAGGATATCCAGTTGGAGGAGGCTGAGTAGTGGCCGCTCCCAGTGCCACCTGGCCACTTCTGGCAGGCATTTCTTTCCATTTCGACAGCATTCACCCGCACCCCCGCCCCCATCCTCCTCACTCAGACCACTTCCACATGGACTCTCAGGGAGTTTGCCTTATAACCTTCATGTCCCTTTCTAATTCTTTTCCTGTTGAGTTTCTTGAATTTAGGACAACTGTGTAAATGGAAAGATAAGTCATTGGGCAATCATTTTTATTACATAAGGAGTTTTAAGTTTGGTCACCTAAAAAATATGAATCCCCAATGCTGCCCTCGTAAAACCTGAATACATTATAAAATATGATTAAATGAACGAAACCAGCTTTGACCAGCTAAACTATGGAACGCTGATGCATGAAAGGAGGAGCAATGAGAGGAATCTGCCTGTGCAGGCAATAAGGGAGTGCACTGTCTTTAGGGAACTTAAAACCAATAATAAACCAGCTAAAGCCTTCTTTTTTGTGTGATCTCTGTGTGTCAGCAATTCTAGACAATGTCAATGATTACTCCTCCTGTAGCCAAAATGCGGCCTCTGCATGTTCTCGGGTGGCTGTGGGGTGAGAATGTTGAACTTTAACCCTTCGATGTCGTTCCCCAGCACTTTGTCCCTTTGGAGAGAGAATCTGGCAGAGACTGAGGGTAGTTAGGCCATGAAGTGTTTATTTAAAGGAAGAAGAGAAGAGTTCCCGTCGTGGTTCAGACTAGTATCCATGAGGATGCTGGTTCAATCCCTGGCCACGCTCAGTGGGTTAAGGATCCGGCACTGCCGTGAGCTGTGGTGTAGGTCGCAGATGTGGCTCGGGTCCTGTGTTGTTGTAGGCCGGCAGCTAGGCTCTGATTTGACCCCTAGCCTGGGAACCTCCATATGCCACAGGTACGACCCTAAAAAGCAAAATAAATAAATAAATAAAAGGAAGAAGAGAGAGAAGATAGATGTGGAGAAAGCACAGGCACAGGCAGGTTAAGGGGTGTGTGTGGGGGGGTGATGGAAAGGAAGAGAGAAAGACAGACACAGAGAAAAAAAGCAAGAGAGGAAGAGAGCAACATGTGCTTTCGAGGCTGTTTAGATCACTTATAAGGGGCAGTCCTTCCGGGCTTCGTCTGCCCAATCATCTTGCTTTTTGTCTGGCTGTGGCCTGACTCAGGGCCCTGCCCTTAGGATGGATTCCGGCACAAGGGTCTCTGGAGCGTTGACAGAATGAATGTGCTGTGGTCTGGTGCCTCTCCTTTCTCTGACCTCTGAGGAAACTTTCTTTTTTTTTTGTCTTTTTGCCTTATTTGGGCCGCACCCGCGGCATATGGAGGTTCCCAGGCTAGGGGTCTAACAGGAGCTGTAGCTGCCGGCCTCCACCACAGCCACAGCAACGCGGGATCCGAGCCGCGTCTGCAACCTACACCACAGCTCACGGCAACGCCCGATCCTTAACCCACTGAGCAAGGCCAGGGATCGAACCCTCAACCTCGTGGTTCTTAGTCGGATTCGTTAACCACTGAGCCACGAAAGGAACTCCTGAGGAACCTTTCTGAGAGTGTGTAGGTCCAGGGGTCTCCTGGACCTCAAGAATCAGAAATAGATGATCTCCACCATTCATCCAAGCCGGATGCAGCTTTTATCTTGAAGCTGCTCAACCTGGGACCCGTCTATTTCCTGCTTCATGTACACCCGGCACGCATGAAGTCTAGGAGTCTTGGGTGAAGCAGAAAGAATAGCTTTATTGCTTCAGGCAAAGGAAGACACAGAAGCCTCAAAACTGTGTCTTGCCTTGAGAGGGGATAGCAAGGGGTTTTATAACCCTTAGCTTGGAAGATAAGGTACTAGATTAAAGTGTCAATATCATTCTCCATCCATAGATCATTTCAAAGTTGTCAAGTCCAGCGTCAGTTGGTCTGGTGAGGGTTTCTCGTAGTCTTCGGGGTTAGCCTTGACCCTTTCTCTGGAAAGAAGACTGGTTACAGGGAAGAGTGTTAGGGTGTGTTCCAATTACAGTAGAAAACACTAGGTGCAATATAAGTCTAACCAGAAAGCAATCATTAGTAAAAGAAAGCAATTAAGCAAGGAAGAGATCATTTGTGAAAAGCCAGAAGAGATCATTTGTGAAAATCCCACATTTCTGTGGCTGTGATGTAGGCCGGCAGCTATAGCTCCCATTAGACCCCTAGCCTGGGAACCTTCATATGCCACAGATGCAGCCCTAAAAAGACCAGAATCAGATCTGAGCCCCAGCTGTGGCAGGGGCGGCAGTTGAGGCCACACTGGGTCCTTAACCCACAGTGCTGTTGCTTGGGAATCAATCCTGTGTCGCAGCTCTGTAGAGGAGACACCAGTCCCATTGCGCCATGGCAGGAACTCCTAAACAATATGTTTAATATGAAATTTACTTTTTTTTTTTTTTGCCTTATCTAGGGCCGCACCCGTGGCATATGGAGGTTCCCAGGCTAGGGGTCTAACAGGAGCTGTAGCTGCCGGCCTCCACCACAGCCACAGCCACAGCAACGCGGGATCCGAGCCGCGTCTGCAACCTACACCACAGCTCACGGCAACGCCGGATCCTTAACCCACTGAGCAAGGCCAGGGATCGAACCCGCAACCTCATGGTTCTTAGTCAGATTCGTTAACCACTGAGCCACGATGGGAACTCCGAAATTTACTTATTTTTATTTTAATTTTTGTTACTATTCATTAATATTCAATGTATTTTACATGGAAGTTAATTGAAAAAACCCCAGTGGTAGCATCATCCCAGTACCCACGTGAGAACTCAGTTACACTTTCTTTTAAGGCCTCACTCGCAGCATATGGAAGTTCCTAGGCCAGGGACTGAATCCCTGCCGAAGCTGCCACCTGTGCAAGGTCAAGTCCTTTAACCTACTGAGTGGGGCCTGGGATTGAACATGCAACTCCACAGCAACCCGAGCCACTGCAGCTGGATTCCTTTTTTTTTTTTAGGGCCGCACCCAGGCATATGGAGGTTTCCAGGCTAGGGGTCGAATCAGAGCTACACCTGCCAGCCTATACCACAATCACAGCAACGCAGGATCCGAGCTGCATCTGTGACTTACACCACAACTCATGGCAAGGCTGGTTCCTGACTCCACTGAGGGAGGCCAGGGATCAAACCCGCAACCTCAGAGTTACTAGATAGATTTGTTTCCGCTGTGCCAAAATGGGAACTCCTGCAGTTGGATTCTTAACCCACTGCGACTTGGGATAGGACTCCAGTTATGCTTTTTTGTTTTGTGATTAAGTTGGTAATGGCCTAAATAAACAAATATATAAAATAAAATTATCTTTAACTTCACCATTTTGAGAAATCACACCTTTGGAATTTTAGCATGATTCTATATTTTAAAAATATCTATGTGAGAATAGATTGTACTTGCAATTTTTAAAATTTTTTATAATATTTACAATGTGCTCTCAGTTTCTGCTGTGCGGCAAAGTGACCCAGTCATACACATATATACGTTCTTTTTCTCATAACATCTTCCATCATATTCTATTACAAGTGATTGGATATAGTTCCCTGTGCTATACAGCAGAACCTCATTGCTTATCCACTCCAAATGCAATAGTTTGCATCTACCAACCCCAGATTCTTAGTCCATTCCACACCTTCTCTCTCCCCTTTGGCAACTACAAGTCTGTTCTTTATGTCCATGAGTTTGTTTCTATTCTGTAGATAGGTTCATTTGTGCCATATTTTGGATTCCACATATAAGTGCTATCATATGGTATTTGTCTTTCTTTTTCTGACTTACTTCACTTAGTATGAGAATCTCTAGTTCTATCCATGCTGCTACAGATGGCATTATTTTGTTCTTTTTTATGGCTGAGTAGGATTCCATTGTGTATATGTACCACTTCTTAATCCGTTCATCTGCAGATGGACATTGAGGTTGTTTGTATGTCTTGGTTATTGTGAATATTGCTGCAATGGACATAGAGGTGTATGAATCTTTTTGAATGAAAGTTTTGTATGGATATATGCCCAGGAGTGGGATTGCTGGATCATATGGTAGTTCTATTTTTAGCTTTCTGAGGTACCTCTATACCGTTTTCCATAGTGGTTATATGTACTTGCAGTTTTATAACCTGCTCATTTTGCTTCCACCATGAGCATTTTTTTCATGTTACTACAGGTTATTTAAAGACATGCTTTTTATTTTTTTATTTTATTTTATTTTA
>PVHT020000144.1:7990377-8013476 GCA_004024745.2 Catagonus wagneri
CTAGGGGTCTAATCGGAGCTGTGGCCACCGGCCTTCGCCGCAGCCACAGCAACGCAGGATCCGAGCCGCGTCTGCAACCTACACCACAGCTCACGGCAACGCCGGATCGTTAACCCACTGAGCAAGGGCAGGGATCGAACCCGCAACCTCATGGTTCCTAGTCGGATTCGTTAACCACTGCACCACGACGGGAACTCCTAAAGACATGCTTTTTAAATGACCTCACAATAGCACATTCTACAAATGCTCTTTCAGGCATTTAAAAAAAATGGCAAGTTTATTGCCATCCTAGAACACAAAAATTGCAGTTCTGTCAAGCCTGTCTTCAGGCAATTCCTGGTTTAGACTGAAATGAAGTCTGTGAAGCTGGGTCCCAAAGATAAGCACATCTTAAGAAATATTAAAGTGAAATATAAAACTCTATTTAGGCAAATATAAACAGCATCTGGTATGATCTGTCAATAAACAACTTAGAAAGCTTTTCCTTAAAATTAAATGATGTTATGTGTTATCCACTACATTTGTAGCAGTATAATTATAATAATGAGACAGTTAATATAATGAGAGTTTTTAGTTTAAAATTGTTAAGTCATGCCAAGCATGCTATTTGGTGGGGCCCAGTTATTAAGCTATTTAATATTTTCCATTTAAATGTTATGAAACTCAAGAAGAAAAATGGGGAGAAATGTTTAATTATAAGCATATTGAAATGGAAAAAGGAAAGCTTCTCTTGCATCCTTCAGAGTCAGTTGGCAAGAGTTTCAAGTTTATAGCTTCAGTTAGAGTCCATAAGCCTTCTCCAAATGGACACAAATTTATGGCATTTTAAAGCATAATTTTAAAAGCATACTCAATAATTTTATTTTCTTTATTAAAATGCAGCAATAAATATCACACTTGAAAATTTACCTGGAACAAACAAAACAAGTTATTACAGTACTAGGGCACATAAGGATGATAAATACAAACATGAAAGCATTTATGACCAAAACAGAAAATGGAAATGGCATTGAAGAAATTACTCAGTGGGAAAAAAGCAGAGTTAGATTTATTAACATTGCACTTTGAGATAAAGGGCCCAGAGTTCCCTCGTGGCTCAGTAGTAATGAACCCTTCTAGTACCCTTGAAGACACAGGGTCAGTCCCTGGCCTTGCTCACTAGGTAAAAGATCGGGCATTGCTGTGAGCTGTGGTGTAGGTCGCAGACGCAGCTCAGATCCCGCATTGCTGTGGCTGTGGCTGTGGCCAGGACCTATAACTCTGACTAGATCCTTAGCTTGGGAACTTGCATATGTCACAGGTGCAGCCCTAAAGAAAGGAAAAGAAAAGAAAAGACATAGAAATAAAGAGCCCAGGCCTAAGAAGGGTGTGACTGCATGTGTCCTAGAAGTCTTTCCTCTCTAGGACTGACTCTCAATTTTGTGATTAGATACACATTTCAGAGGAGGCGTGGAATCCACTATATACTGACTGCAAAATATTGGGCTTTAGGAGAACCCAAATTCCATTTTTTTTTTTTTTTTTTTTTTGCTTTTTAGGGCTGCACCTGAGGCATGTGGAGGTTCCCAGGCCAGAGATCTGATTGGAGCTACAGCTGCCAGCCTACACCACAGCCACAGCAATGCCAGATCTCAGCCGAGTCTGCGACCTACACCACAACTCACAGCAACACCAGATCCCCTGGCCCACTGAGCAAGGCCAGGGATCAAATCCGCAACCTCATGGTTCCTAGGCAGATTTGTTTCTGCTGCACCATGACGGGAACTCGGAGAACCTAGATTCTAATTCCAACTGCTCCCTCACTGACAGGCTAAATTAAGCAAGTTTCTAGAATTCTTCAAGACTGATTTTCTTTTATTTCTTTCTCTCTCTCCTCCCTCTCTCCCTTCTTTCTTTGTTTCTTACTTATATCTTTTTTTTTCCTTATCTTTTTAGGGCCACGCTTTCGGCATCAAACTTCCCAGCCTAAGTGTCAGAGCTGTAGCTGCTGGCCTACGCCACAGCCACAGCTATGAGGGCTACAACCTACACCACAGCTGCAACCTACACCACAGCTCAGGGCAAGGCTGTATCCTTAACCCACTGAGAGAGGCCAGGGATTGAACCTGCGTCCTCTTGGATGCTAGTCAGATTCGTTTTTGCTGAGCCATGATGAGAACTTCTCTCTTTCTTTCTTCTTTTATTTTCTTTCTTTCCTTCCTTCCTTCCCTCCTTCTTCCTCTCTCTCTCTCCCTCCCTCCCTTCTTATATTATCTTCCATCATGGCCTATCCTAAGAGACTGGATATAGTTCCCTGCACTACAGAGTAGGACCTCATTGCTTATTTATTATTATTATTATTATTATTATTATTATTTTAATTTAGGGACACAAGTGTGGCATATGTAAGTTCCCAGGCTAGGGGGTGGAATTAGAGCTGCAGCTGCCAGCCTATGCCAAAGCCACAGCAACGCCAGACCCAAACCGCATCTGCGCCCTGCACCACAGCTCAGGGCAACACTGGACCCTTAACCCACTGAGGGTCTTCCTTCTGGCTTGGAAATAGCCCTTTTAAATTATGTCCTTTTCAGTATGCAAATTCCTCGTCACAGGTTCTGGGGCATCTGATCTGCATCCAAAAATGGATCATTGAGGAGGAGTTCCCATCATAGCTCAGTGGTTAACGAATCTGACTAGTATCCATGAGGACGCGGGTCTGATCCCTGGCCTTGCTCAGTGGGTTAAGGAGCAGGCGTTGGTGTGAGCTGTGAGTAGGCTGCAGACGCGGATCGGATCCTATATTGCTGTGGTTGTAGCGGTAGGCCGGCTGCCTACCTCTGATTAGACTCCTAGCCTGGGAACCTCCATATGCCGCAGGTGCGGTACTAAAACAAACAAACAAACAAAAAACCAGCTTAGTTTGTATTGGTTAGATAGAATCATAGGTCACTATGGACAATACTTTTCCCTTAACCAAATTTACAAGACATCTCAAAAGCAAACACAGATCATTTAAAGGCAAAGAACCTCATGTAATATTTTATCAAAAGTAGCATTCCAAAAAACTTTGTTCTCTTAACACAGAGAAAAGCCAAATTCAAGCTTTGCACCAGCTTACTTTTAAAATTACTCAAGGGAGTTCCTGTTGTGATGCAGCAAAAACGAATCCAACTAGTATCCATGAGGATGTGGGTTCGATCCCTGGCCTCGCTCAGTGGGTTAAGGATCTGGCATTGTTGCGAGCTGTGGTGTGGGTCACAGACATGGCTTGGATCCCAAGTTGCTGTGGCTGTGGCTGTGGCTGTGGCTGTGGTGTAGGCCAGTAGCTCTAGCTCTGATTCAACCCCAAGCCTGGGAACTTCCATATGCCTGGAGTGTGGCTATCAAAAGCAATAAATAAATAAATAAATAAACTTACTTGATTAAATTTATTCTAATCTTAGTTCTGACCATTTACAAAACTCTTTTCTCAGTGTCCACTTCCGATAAACCTTTCATCACTTTCTATATCCATATTAGTCTGTCCCTGTTTTTTTCATTCAAAACAAGCCATATGACAGACTTACTTCCTTTTCCCTTGATAAAATGCAATTCCATTCTTTATTCCTTCTTTCCTGAAAACACACATCCTACTTTTCTAAAGCAACCATGGACTGTCTTTTATAATTTCTAAAAACATGTGTTTTATTTATGGAGAACATCTCAGGGTGGCATCAAACAGTCCTTAATACTTTTAGTTTCTCTGTTTAATAACTGATGCCTCAGTTTCTTATTTTATTTGGAAGTGATCTAGCTATTCGAAAAACTTTTATCATCTAACAATTTAGCACAGCTCTAAATTTTTACATTACCAACAACTGGAGAGATCGTTCTTAAGTAGACATTAAGATATAATTACTCCTAAAAGTTCATCCAAAAGTTCTCATCGCACTTTCATTTAATTTACTTATAAACATTTCATCATACCAAGTTATTTTTCTTGCTGGCAATTTTGCAACAGGTATAACAAGATCTTAACGACTTCTATAAACCTAGGCACAATAAAGACGTTATGCTTAATGCTGATGACTCGAGGAGTTCCCCTCATGGCTCAGTGGTTAACGAATCCGACTAGGAATGATGAGGTTGCGGGGTTTGATCCCTGGCCTTGCTCAGTGGGTTAAGGATCCGGCGTTGCCGTGAGCTGTGGTGTAGGTTGCAGACGCAGCTCAGATCCCGCGTTGCTGTGGCTGTGGCAAAGGCCGGCAGCTACAGCTCCTGTTAGACCCCTAGCCTGGGAACCTCCATATGCTGCATGCGGCCCTAGAAAAGGCAAAAAGACAAAAAAAAAAATTGCTGATGACTCTAAAGACATGTCTGTATTAATTATATCAACAAACTTTAATACCAGATATTGATTTAATACTGAATATTTCCCTGTTCACAATGAATTCAGATTAATTCTGGCCCGTTACCTTCTGTATTTTTGAGAATTTATATGTGCTTAATTTCCATTAAGTCAATTAAGTAGAGCTCACTTACAAGTTATTTTTGATAATACCATCAAAAGTTAAGACATATATGATGCACATACAAACACATAACACAGACACAACCAGAGATCTCATAATTTCATTTTCTAAGCTTAGTCATGAGTTAGATATCACAAGTAAAACTCACTAGGTTAAAATAACAGTTGGTGTATGTGTAACCGGGTCATCAAGCTGTGCAGTTGGAAAACTGACAGAAATCTGTAAACCAACTATAATGGGAAAAAAAAAAAAACATCTACAAGACACCAGTATACTTTCTCTGGTATTTGAACCATCTAACTTTTGAAAGGGAATTCTTAGGAATTATTTACTGATAAATTTAATAATCATGTAATGATAACTTTTTTAATGACCAGGTGAAATCTTCCTTTATTGTTACTCAGTTAAGTTTCTTGAACTCAATGACACAGCTTTATAAATTTCAGTTTTCTAAATGTCATGGAATAAATAATATCCTTAAAATAATAAATAATAAAGTAATAAATATGTGCTGACTTCTTAAAAAATAACAGTTGGAATAAGTTGTTAAATTTTTTTTTAATATACTTGATTTACAATGTTCTGTCGATTTCTGCTGTATAGTAAATGACTCAGTTTCGTTTCCATTGTGCCATGATGGGAACTCTCAGCTATACATTTGCATACATTTTTTTTTTCCACATTATCCTGCATCATGTTCCATCACAAGCGATTAGATATAGTTCTCTGTGCTATACAGCAGAACCTCATTGTTTATCCATTCCAAATGCAACAGTTTGCATCTACTAACCCCAAACTCCCAGTCCATCCCACTCCCTCCCCATCCTCCCTGGCAACCACAAGTCTGTTCTCTATGTCCATGAGTTTGTTTCTTTTCTGTAGGTAGGTTCATTTGTGCCGTATATTAGATTCCAGATATAAGTGATATCACATGATATTTGTCTTTCTCTGTCTGACTCACTTCACTTAGTGTAAGAGTCTATAGTTCCATCCATGAGGCTGCAAATGGCATTATTTTGTTCTTTTTTATGGATGAGTAGTATTCAGCCATACTCTTGTGTATGTCGAATCAGAGCTCCAGCTGGCGGCCTACGCCACAGCCACAACAACGCCAGATCTGAGCCGTGTCTGCAACCTATACCACAGCTCATGGCAACACCGGATCCTTGACCCACTGAGCGAGGCCAGGGATGGAACCTGGGTCCTAATGGATGCTAGTCAGATTTGTTGCCGCTGAGCCACGATGGAAACTACTACTGCCATCTTCTTAATCCATTCATCTGTGGATGGACATTTAGGTTGTTTCCATGTCTTGGCTATTATGAATAGTGGGGCCATGAACATATGGGTGCATGTATCTTTTTCAATGAAAGTTTTGCCTGGATAAAAGTTTTTAAAAGACTTCTTTCCCCATTTTTTTTTTCCCATCAGTCTCAGGAAATAGAGATGGTCTGGATATGATAAGCATTCCTGACAGCCGTGGTCTCAAGGCTCAGGGACAGGAAGCAAGTTCTCCTAGCAGGATTTGTTCCCTCAAGGGCAGAATTCTGAAGATGTTTTCTCAAGCTTGTTTTTTAAAAAAATATATATACAAAAATAGCCAGTTTTGGAAATTTCAAGAGTCTCACCCAAACCAATTTTCTCTGGAGTCTAAAGAATATTGTGGCCATACAGTGTTAAAATGAAATATTTTTTTCTTAGTCTTAGCCTCTTTCCATTCAGACAGAATTCACCCAAGAGGCCTCTGCAGTGGCACTGAACCAGAATTTCCTATTTCACAAGGTAGAATGGCCATCACAAATGACAACACAAAACATAAAGTACAATTCACACGGAGAAAGACAAAAACACAATAAAATAAGATAAAACCAAATAAATAAATAAATGGAGTTCCCGTCATGGCTCAGAAGTTAATCAATCCGGCTAGCATGCATGAGGATGCCAGTTCGATCCCTGGCCTCGCTCAGTGGGTTAAGAATCCAGCATTGCCATGAGCTGTGTGTAGGTTGCAGATGCGGCTCGGATCCTCCATTGCTATGGCTCTGGCGTAGGCCGGCAGCTACAGATCCGATTGGACTCCTAGCCTGGGAACCTTCATATGCCACAGGTGCAGCCCTAGAAAGACAAAAAGGCAATAAAATAAAATAAAATCTAAAAAAAAAATTTCAGAGAGGCATGGCCATCCTTATCAGACACTTCCTTTAATTCAAAGGTGCAATCTAACAGAAAACCTACAGAGACACAGAACCTTCAGGTCCAAGTACTAATAAACACAGCAAAACAAGAAATATCTTGGGTCTTCAAAGGTTTCAAAGGGAGGAAAAGAGGCCAGCTTGAGTTTGAAAAGAGACAAGGGAGAAGGGAAGGGGAAAAGGTCAACAAATCTCTTGTTCCTTACCCGGCGGGGGCACTCCGGCCAGCTATCTCTATACGGAGGAGACAAGGTCCTGGTTGCAGGCGCTGGGTCTGGTCCATCGGCGGGTGACCCCGGTCCTCAAGTACCCTGAGCGGCTGGGATGTCAGTCAGGTCAAAGAAGGGGTATCCCACCAGAGTTGAGAATTCTGAAAAGATTTTTTTTCCAAGATAGCTTTCTCAAATAACTGCACACGAAATAAAAAGAGCCCATTTTGACTATTTTTATTTTGTCCTTTTTTTAGGGCCATGCCAGCACCATATGGGAGTCCCCAGACTAGGGCTCGAATCAGAGCTGTATCTGCGGGCCTGCACCACAGCTGCAGCAACACGGGAGCTGAGCCTTGTCTGCAATCTATGCTGCAGCTTGCGGCAATGCTGGATCCTTAAGCCACTGAGCGAGGCCAGGGATCAAACCTGCATCCTCACGGATGCTAGTCAGGTTCGTTACCGCTGAGCTACAATGGGAACTCCCGACTAATTTTAGGGCAAAACTTTTTCCTTTAATACACAACTAAGTGTTATGTACACCTATAATTGAAATAAAATCCATTAAGAAAAAAAAAAGAAAAGTAAAAAAAAAAATACACAACTAAGTGGATACTTGCAAGTATAAATTTCGTATATACATAAATCTGGCTGAGGTGTTAGCTGGAGGATGGCTTTCTGGCTCTCCTCATTTTTCTGTTTGAGACTCTATTTCCTATTGTATTTTATTTATTTATTCTGCTTTTTAGGGTGGCACCTGTGGCATATGGAAGTTCCCAGGCTAGGGGTCCAATCGAAGCTGTATCAGCCAGCCTACACCACAGCCACAGCAATGCCAGGTCCGAGCTGCATCTGTGACCTACACCACAGCTCAGGCAATGCTGGATCCCCCATCCACTGAGTGAGGCCAGGGATTGAACTCGCATCCTCATGGATACTAGTCTGATTCGTTTCTGCTGCTACACCACAATGCAAACTCTTATTTCCCATTTTAAAGTTGAATTTGTCAGGAATAAAGCTTACCACTGACTCTAGGTGGTAGGCCAGTGTGCTGCTTGAGAGCTTAACTCCTCTAGGTTTTAGCCCAGAATTGCTTCAGCTCCCTCTTACGTGTCTTGGTTCTCCCAGTGGCATCTAGGACACCAGGGGTGCTCAGAGAACTGAATGGCCAGTTCTTATTAGAATTCTCAGTTGAGCAGGTTTTTCCCTATGAGACCACTGCACGGCGTGAGAACGTGGTCTCCACCGCCCTAGTTAAATTTCTCAGTCACCTGAGAAAATGACAACGCGCCAGGAAGAGTCTTGTCCCTTTTCTTTGGGGACAAGAATCTAATACCTTCACCCTGACAAATTCCATCAAGGCAGCCAAACTGAGGAAAAGCATCAGATCAGCCTCTTACCTTAACACTCAGCCCAGACCCTTCAGTCTCTTCAACCAAGAAAGCCACGGTATCTTAGTCACCGGTTCATAGATAGAAGTCAACTAGTCCCCAGAGGACTGCCTGATGGAATTGCAGAGATGTTCCCCAGATTGGCTTTGCTTTTCCTTAGCTCACAAAACTGAGGACTAGGCTAAAACCTCTATTAAAATCTCTCCTAGGGTATCATCGGATGGATTAAATATGAGCACACAAAACCTGAACCAGAATCGGAATCCTCACCAGCCAAAGGAAGCCAGAACATTACAGGTGGGATCTATCTCCCAAAGGAAAATCCCCAAAAGGGAGCCAAAGTTTTCCTAGGTGGCCAAGTCCAAGGGCCCTCGGAGTGCACACTGGGGGACTTATCCAGATGCTGGCAGAGGTATCGCGATGTCCCAGACACTATTTTTCTCCTTCCCAAAAAGTTTTCTTCAAGTGGGAGGTTCAGATCGGCAGGAGCAGAGGAAAGGAAGGAGTTCCCCCAAGGCCAGTGGAGCCTCGGCAGCGGGGTGGTCCTTGCCTTCCCACCACTTTTCCACCCTGGAGTTCCAACATCCGAGATGGCCAGCCAGGTCTGCTCGGCGCCCAGCCCTGCGGCAGGAAATTCAGCCATCTGGCCTCTGAGAAAGAGTCCTCCAAACTTCCACTCGCCCCAAGGAAGCCTGGTGTGGAGAGAAACCTCAGAGTGTCTCATCAAGCTGAGAGCCCTGCGGGGCCACCTACCCACAGGCAGAGCCCTGAGAATTTGTTGCCGAAATTTAGCCTCTACCAGTGAATTTTGAAATCGAGAGACAGAATTTTGGGTAAAACAGAAAAAGATAGCTTTTATTGCTTTGCCAGGCAAAGGAGGGTCACAGCAGGCTCATGCCTTAAAGACTGTGCCCTCCTTTGAGAAGAATTTTGGGGAGTTTTATAGTACAAATGAGGTACAGGTTTTCAGATAGGAATCAGGATTGGGGCAAGCATGCATTCTTCTTTCTTTGGGGGAATCTTGACGAAGCTGACTTCAAGGGATCTTGGCACGATCATGAAGGCGGTCTTCTGGGTTATTGCCTAGAATAGCATTATTTCTGAAACTGATAGCACTAACGGCCTGAACCTATCCAGAACCCAGACTGGGACCTGAACCCACGGTTTTAAATTAGAATCACTCATCCTGTGCCTGGACTTACTGCGGTTCAGGTTCTTCATGCCTCTGCGCATAAGGAATTCAGCGAGAACAAAGTGATAGGCAAGAAATAGATTTATTAAGATAGGATGCTTGTGAGAAATGCAAGCAGGCAGGCACGGAAGCTCTGCCCCGAGGATCCAGTTTCACTTGGAACAAGGGCATATTGATCAGAGACTATAGCAATCTAGGAAAGCTCCTGAAAAGCATCGTGTGCTAGTAATATCTACAAGCAATTGTGCTCAGGGTGCCTAATCTTTAGCTTAGGCGTGATCGTGTTTAGGGTGCAGTTAGGTCAGGGAGAAGGACAGGGAAGGACTCTAAGCTGTTCAATTTTAAAGTATTCATATCTAGGAGTTCCCATTGTGGCTCAGTGGTAAGAAACCTGACGAATATTGACGAGGATGCAGATTCCCTCCCTGGCACCGCTCAGTTGGTTAAGAATCCGGCATTGCTGTGAGCTGTGGTGTAGTTCGCAGGCACAGCTTGGATCTGGGTTGATGTGGCTGTGGTGCAACCCTGCAGCTGCAGTTCTGATTCGACTCCTACCCTGGGAACCTCCATATGCCATGGGTGTGGCCCTAAAAAAGACACACACACGAAAAGTATTCATTTCTAAAAGAAGCATAAGGAATACATTTTTTCTCTTAGGTGTATAATAAGCCTGTATTATTATGCATATCCCTTGGGAGGGAACCAGGATCCTGCCCCAAGGCTGTGCTATTGTTTCTTGACTGTTCCTCCCTAGTCTTTGCATCCCCTTCCTTCCCTGATTAGCAGCTCTCTGAACCTGTCCCTAGGAACTCAGGGCAGGTCCTGGTGGCTGAATGAGGCCTCCAAGAAATGGGGTCACAGGAGATTTTTGTGCCCAGGAGCCCCACAGTGCCCTGTTTGGTTACATTAGTATGAGAATCTCTAGTTGCATCCATGTTGTTGTAAATGGCATTATTTCATTATTTTTTATGGCTGAGCCCAGATTTCCTTACCTGGAGAATAGGGATAATGATATTATTTACATCACAGTGCTGTTGTAAGGTTTCAGTAATACAGTCTATGCAAAGCGCATCAAGAGGATGGTCTCGATAAATATTTGTATTGCCTGCCATGAATTGCTCAAAGTGCTTTTCACTTGCATTGTTACTGAGCGCTATTATTTCCTATTCACCTTGTGCCAGGGCCCACAACTGCCTCCTCAAAATCCATTCCTTCCTTCTTTCTTATCATCAGAACCACAGTTTTATTTAGGAAATGAACAGTCTTGTTGTTTCCACCGATGCTGAGAATGGCCACTAAGATTTAAGTGGAAAACACAGGCTGGAGCTTCAAGGAAAGCTGGCTTGGCTTTGGGGGCATGCCTTGGAAGGCGGACAAGATGACTGAAGGGTCATCAGTGCTTTTGCAACTATCAGGGAATGAACTGTGTAGGAGAGAAGTTACAAAAAGCCTAGACTCCTAGAGACCTCATCTTTGAATTTTTTTTTTTATTTTTGCATTATAGCTGGTTTACAGATATCTGTCAAATTTTCCAACTGCACTGCGTGGTGACCAGGTTACATGTACATATATGGATTTGTCACATGTGATTAGACATAGTTCCCTATACTATACAGCTGGATCGCCTTGCTTTTCCATCACTGAAGCACTAGTTAACCCCATTCCCTCCTACCCCCTCCCTCATCATCTTTGAATTTTTTGAGGCACCGAGTGCCAACCATCTTCCACCTCCAGACTTATTGTTTCTTAGAGGTATCAACAGCCTCTATGTGTTTAGGTCACTGTTAGTTTGAGTTTGTTGTTATGGTATGTTGCCAAACCAGATTGTAACTTGTGTACACCATGCCATGATAAAATCCTTGAAAAATTATATCCAATGACAACTTCATCATTCAAGGTATCATTAGTCTCATTGTGTGAGGTAACCCCAGTTAATTTTGCTTTGAAACAAGCAAAAAACTTTGAGAATCGACCTCACCTTCCTGTTGGAAAGATGGAATGAAAAGCAAGTAGATAAACTGACCTGCCTCAAAGACAGTCGCTGGTGTGTGTGATCATTTGGTTTGCAGTGGCTGACATAACAGGACTACCATCAGGGGAAACAAACTAGAGAAAATCCTGCCTTGTGCTTGGAGTAGAAACCAGGGCCAATCATTTTTATAGCTCATCAGTTGAGGGTCTGTATTATTATTTTTTTTAATCTGATGAATTCCTTATTCAGGAGGATTTCAGCTCAGAAGTTACTGAGAAGGCAAGGTATTAAGGACAGTCAATAGATCTCATGAGACTAAAAGCATGAAAGGAGTGACTTTCTACTCAAAGAGCATGCTAGGCAACAATTTGTAATTTCCTAATGTTGTGTTTCTGGGCTATGAGAGAAATCATATTGTACCCTGTATCTAAGTTTTGAAATGATCATGTCATTGTTCAGTGTCTAAATAGGATGCGTATACAGAAAAGTGCAGCTGTACCTGCCTGTCCTGAGAGCTTGGCTCATCATGGCCTGATTCTGTACTCTTCTTTGTTGGTCACAAAACCAGAATATAGCAACATAGTTTAGGAATGGACTCAGTGGCTCTGTGTGGATTTTTTGAATGGTAGAAATTATAAGGACCCTCTCTAGTGTCCATGGCGGTCAAAGGAATTAATGGGTGACTTTGAAACTTTCAGATGGACTGGCATTGCCAAAAACCCTAATTGCAGCCACAGTTCACATGCTGAGGAGAGCTTTTTATTGGCTCAGTCTGTTTTAGCAACATACTCTTTTTAGCTAAGCTCTAAAAGAGCAATAAAATGTCATGAAAGATAAGATTATTGTTTTCCCAGCATTCGGTCCTGCTTATCTAAATATTAGGCTTAATTTAAGTGGAAGAAAACATTTTCTACGGCAGCCATTCATACATTCATACGTAGGTCATACATAGATAATGTAGAATTGGTAACCACATTCTAATGTTGTAGGTTGATTTATGGGAGTTCCTGTTGTGGCTCAGTGGGTTAAGAACCCGACTAGTATCTATGAGGACGCAGGTTTGATCCCTAGCTGTGCTCAGTGGGTTAATGATCTGGCCTTGCCACAAGCCTAGGCATAGGTTGTGGTTGCAGCTTGGATCTGGCATTGCTGTGGTGTAGGCTGAGGCCTACAGCTCAGATTCGACCCTTAGCCTGGAAACTTCTGTAGGTCAAGGTGCAGTCCTAAAAAAAAGGGCAAAAAAGCATTGTTTTATGACATTAAAAAATAAGCTAACTCTAAATCAACTATAATGGAAAAAATAAAAATCATATTTAAAAAATAAGCTACCTCAAGTCTATGGCATATATAGGAGACACACCTAAGTCAAAGATGTATGGCACCTCCTTACAATGGAGTCTTCTGTAGGTGAAAAAGGAACAAAAAATATATCTATACACTGATGTGAAGTGTTCAGCAATATAATTTCAGTTAAAAAAAAAAAAGGGCCCAGAACTGTGTTATAACATGCAACTTTTGGAACAAGGCACGGTACATGTATGTATCTATAGTATGTGTTTATATGTATGTACCTGTGCATGTACACATATGTATCTATATGTGTGTATGTATGTATGTACGTATGTGTACATATATACATTTTGCTTTTCATGACTGCACCTGCTGCATATGGAAGCTCCCAGGCTAGGGGCTGAATTGGAACTGCAGCTGCTGGCCACGCCACAAGGGATCCGAGTCTTATTTAAGACCTACACCTCAGTTCATGGCAACACTGGATCCTTAGCCCACTGAGCCAGGGCAGGGATCGAACCTACATCCTCATGGATACTAGTTGGGTTCATTATTGCTGAGCCTCAATGGGAACTCCCTGTACCTATGTATCTTGACAAAGACTCTTTGCTTGACCAAACTTAACTCCATCTTCCCCGAACTCTCTCTTCAATGAGGATTCTTTCTTGTAAAATTTAATTTTAGCAAGAATCCTGCTAAGTCAGTTTAGGAGAACTCCTCACAGCATACCTGATACAAATACTGAATTATGAGACTCTTTCTCAACCACCCCCCAGATTTAAGCAGCTTCCAAATTTTTGGAATATGCCCCTAGGTCCCATTTCAAGGCTCTAGATCCTTGATGGGATTTTCACCATTCCTTGAGAAACAGAATTTCTTTTAGGATGACTCCTAAGGACATCCTAAAAGAGATATGCATTGCCCAAACAGCAGCTTCAGACTCAGAAAGAACTGGAAGGAAAATAACTGGGTATTTAATCCACTTAGACGGACTTTGGAAGGAAGGATTTGATAGCCTCTAAGTCACTGTATATGATTTACAGCCAGGGCTCAAGTGGCAAGGACAAATTGTGAGATATATAAGACAAAGGATAGTTTGGACCCTCCCCACGTTCTTTTGTGTCTTCAGAGCAGGTTTTTACATATCTTTTCACAGGAATGGAAGCCATTGCAGGATAAGACAGTCCAAACTTTAAAAAGTGTGTACAGGACTTGGTAAGCATTCAAAGAACATATTTAAGGTAAGTAAAATGGGTGGAAAATCTGACCCAGACCAGGCCAGGAAACTCTGAGAACCAAGAATATGAATAACTCCTTTCCCATCTTCAGATAGGATCTGGGATTTGTCTTAAAACTGATGCCGGGGGTTGGGGGGATGCACTGGGGGTTTGGGATACAAAATCTGTAAAATTGACTTGTGATGATTTATGCACACCTATAATTGAAATAAAATCCATTAAGAGGAAAAAAAAAGAAAAAAAACTGATGCCGTAATTTAGGTGTTGCAGTTCTAAGGTACCAACTCTTCCAGTTTTCCCCCTGTGGAGCCCCACTGTGCAGGAATGCTATTAATTTGCCCAGGGTATAAAATCATAGCTAATGCTTCAGAGGACCAGGCTTTGTCTTAGAAATATTTTCCAGTGGCTAGAAAACCAGCGCTTTTTGTTTTGTGGCCCACTGCAGGCTCTTGTCCCGAGTGCTTGTGCAATTGTTGATACAGAGGTTTATTTGAGCAAGGCTGCATCAGGCAGCTATTGTGAGGGTGGGACCGACTCCCCTTGTTGAGTATTTGATTAATCTCTCCAACACTGTAGTTCCTTCCTCGTCCCAATCCATGTTCCCCTCAGAATGGAGAAGAACCAAAGAGAAGAGGGGATTGAAACCAAGCAGAATCATGGGTACAAAAGCCCCTCCATCTCCCCCATTTCCTGTTTGTAGGAAAAAGGCTTAGTCTCCCAGGCCTTTCCCCAGTTCCAAAAACCAGGCTCAAGCAGTTATTAATTAGAGAAATGAGGGAGTGCAGAAACAAAGGAATAATAAAGCCTTCAACAGTTCAATGTTAAAACAGAGTTCTAGTTCCCCCTCAAGGGATATACATAACAATCTGATGCATATCTTTGAGTGCTTCTGCAGGAACTAGAACCCTCCACCCAGGTGGGGGATGGACTTGGGAGTCTGAAGATCGGAGTTACCACTGAGGATTCACTCTGCTACTTCACCACCAGCCAATCAGAAGAAAGTCCATGAGTTGCAACTCTCACCCCAAATGCTGCCCTGAATTTTGGGCCTTTTGAGGAAGAGGCCTCATTCCGCCCATTCTCCTTGCTTGGCCTAGCAATGACTGTGTTTTTTTCCTTTCCCATAGTCTGGTGTCAGTCCATTGTCTTTCCTGTGCGGCACGTGAGAGGACCCAAGTTCAGTTCCATAAAAATGTTGGTGATTACTAAGGGACAGACATCCTTAGTAGCTTCCCTTGGCACATAGGCTCCTGGCCAGTGATGGTACTTAGATTCTATTCATCCCACCATCTGAGCAACTTTGCCGCACAGACACCAAGTTCTGAGTGCTTGCCGCAGGCCAAGGATCACTGATCCATGGCGCTTTTGATCCCATGATGAGGAAACAAAAGGTCCTGGTTTGTAAGACATTGCTGGTAAGTGGTAAAATCTCATGTGGGATGACACCAAGCTATTTTCCCTACTGATTGCTTTGACTGGAATTCTCCTTGTGTGTGTGTCTGTGCGTGGCGGAGGGGGGATGGTGGGAAGAAATGACTTGGTCATCTGATTTTGAGTGAGTGCTGCTTTAATTGAATTTTCTCTTCTGGGCTGAGGAGTCTCTGGGCCATTTGGCACCACTTGAGTGGCACCTGGGAAACTCCCTGTTAGACCAAGGTTCTTTGGCACTTCTGGCTGAAATGGCAGGTAGGAAACTTCCCATTCTTGTGTTAGGGAACTTACCATGTAGAGAAGCTACCGGATACAGGTACGTTAGTCTTTTTTCTGTCTCTAGTCATATAAGCCATGAATAGAAACAACTGCCATTTTCCATCTTGTAGTCCCCTAGCGTGTATTTTGCAAAGCTGGGATGAAATTCCTTATGTATAGGTTTTTAATACTATCATATTAAAGTAAGCCTTTTGGAGTTGGTTTGGCTTTTACCTTGGGGGTGTGTGTGTGTTTATCTCTGCACACGAGTCTGAAGCCTATTTTATTTTCCTAATTTTGACCCTCATTGGGAGGTCCTGGGTTGGGGGGAGATCTCACTGGCAGGGGAGAAAGGAAGTGAAAGGATTAATCACTCTCAGAGACACTCCTAGTACCGACCCTCATTGGCGAGCCCTGGTCTTGGCTTTCATTAGAGGATCCTGAAAATTTTCATCAGGCTGCAGGGCTTTCTCCCAGGCTCCCCTGTGCACTTCCTTGTAAAGTCCAGTTTTAGCAAGAATCCTGCTAAGTAATTTCATCAGAACCTCCTGCCTTCCATAATCGATGATCACCCTGGACACCTGATCAGAGCTCCCATTCTTCCTCATCCCCCAGGTGAGTCGTCACGCTGACCTGTCTTCAGCAAACCGTGTTAGGTGGGTATTGCCGTAACCTTCCTTATTCCTGAGGCTCCTCCTCCTTAGTGATTCTCCATCTACTAGTCTGCTCCATGGCTACAAAATCCTGACTGTCTATACTCTATTAGGAGTTAAGTGCAGTCTCTCCTCCACGTAACCTCTCGAGAGGTTCCTGTACTTTTGCAATGGCCCTGAACACTGCCTTTCTTCCTATGTTAACAAGCTGTTGATGAAAAATTAATCAAGCAATCTAAGAAAGAAATGGAAAATTCTACTCAAGCCAAATCGGGGATTATAACCTGGGGAAAGCATCTCAGAAAGCTCTGAGAACTGTTCTCTCCACTAGAAGCTAAGGTGCAGTTGTATCAGTTTTCTGATATAGAGGACTGTACATCAAATGATACATTATTGACAGTCTAAATGATCTAGATCTAAGTGTCATCGCTGGTGTGTCACGTGGCTTCTTACAAGGTCAAAGAGAAACGTCATCTTTGAAAGCGGTGTCTTGATAAGAAAATGTTCTTTTTGATTAAGCAGGTTTGGTCGATGTACAGTTTGTACAATGGACAGTCTGGATGGAGGAGGCCAAAGAGCAAAGAGTGCTTTTAAATTTTTATTGTCATTCCATAAAATATGAATTTTATTTCACAAAGAATCATTGAATACTCTAAGGCAGCACCGTAAAGGGACACTGCGACATCTTGTGGCCGGGTGCCGCATGGCCCTCAGATTCTTTGGCTTCTGTTTTTGGCAGCCCTGTGGCATGTGGAGCTCCCAGGCTAGGGATCCTATCCAAGCCTCAACGGCAACCTGAGCGGCAGCTGCGGCAAGGCGGGATCCTTAAGCCACTGTGCGGGGCCAGGGATTGAACCCGTGTCTCCGTGCTCCCAAGATGCCATAGCGGGAGCACCAGACCTCAGAGTCTTTATTTTTCGTCTTTTTAGGGCCATACTCGTGGCACATGGAAGTTCTTTTTAGGGCCGCGGCATAGGGGTTGAACCAGACCTGTAGCTGCCGGCTTATGCCATAGCCACAGCAACGCAGGATCTGAGCCGCGTCTGTGACCTACGCCACAGCTCAAGGCATCACCAGATACTTTAACCGACTGAGCGAGGCCAGGGATGGAAGCCTCGTCCTTATGGATGCCAGTCGGGTTTGTTACCGCTGAGCCACAAAGGGAACTCTGGACCTCAGATTCTTAAGGGAGCTATGTAGATTTTCGAAACAAGGAACTTTGGCTCCCTAAGTGATACTTTCTATTCTCCCTCCCTGCTTGTGCCCGGTACCTCCGCTCGGTATACGGAGCCTTCTCAAAGCACTGTTCGATGAGTCTTCGTTTCGCCATACTTTTGTTAGGTCCCTGAAACTTCTCCTCGGCTCGTCTGTGCAATTCCTATAAATTCTTGTTCTGGCAAGAACCCTGCTGAGTCGGTTTCGCTAGAACTTTTCACCCTCCATAAATGATCCTCTTAGATATCTGATTAGGTTTGTAATTCTTTTCCGTCCCCCAGGGGCTGTCTGCGCACCCTGTCGATTTTTTCAGAAGCATCCCGTTGGACGGTTTAGTCAGAAGCCAGCTTTTTCATGATGTTTCCTCTTCATCATTTTACATCCTCTGCCCTGTCCCCGCTCTGCTCCTGTTGTAGGTTACCCCTTGCCCATGTTGCACGCGCAGTTGACGCCAGTGTCTTTTCTAGTGTAAAGTTCCAATCGTGAAGGTCCCTGTCTCTACGGCTATGGTCTGAAGGAAGTCCATTTACCACATTAATTTTTTTTTCTTTTAGAGCAGCACTGCCTACTACACCATAAACTGCATCGCAGACAACACCAGTCCATGGCACAGCCCGTGTCTCCTACTTGGCATTGTACCTGAGCCGCTCTTCCCGGCGGCACTGCGCGGCAACTGCGCACGCACGGCGCTCTGGAGGAGACAGCTCAACTTTTCAAGCTCCCTGATTTTAGGCTTAGAAATTATGGCAAACTGGCAAAATGCAACACAGTGCAGCAGCCACTGAGCAACAAGCTAGCCAAACGTCAGCGGTGCCCTTCAGGCAGGCACTCCTGCTCTTGAGTCCTATTGGTGTGCCCTGGTTTTACCCAACCAAATTTGAGTCGGCTTGCTTGCAGCTCAACGGAGCCAATCTACGGACCCCAGGTTGCGGTGGTAAAGGAAATGGTAACGGCACTACTTGCCACTGTTTGGACTGCCCGGCTTGACCCTGTACTTGGTGCCGCGACGGGAACTCCATTGGTTAGCAATTTTTAAGAGGGCTACTGTTTCCTCTTGATGTTGATGGCGGAACATACTGAAGCTGTTCTGATGGAGGGCTAGAACAATACTTGGCAGGATTTGTTCAATCAGCCAATCGCATTACTGATTAAAATTTCAGTTTAGATAGTACAATACTGTAAATCAACTACAGCCCAATATATTTTTTTTTAAAAATAAGGTAACACCAGTAAAACAAACAAAAGAACCCGCAAGATAACGTAAAGGAACAAATACATTTGGTTCTTGTTGTGGACCTAATTGTATCCCTCCAAATTCATATGTTGAAGTCCTAACTCCCCCCATACATCAAAATATGACTGCATTTGGAGACAGGGCTTTTAATGAGGCAATTTGGTGAAAATGAAAGCATCTGGGGGGACTCTAGCCCAAATGACTGGTATCCTTATAAAAAGATATAGCGACATAGAGAAGCAGTTAGGGCAGACCACGTGAAGACACAGCGGGAAGGCTTCTGTCTGCGAACCAAGGAAAGAGACTCACAAGAAAGCAACACTATCAATAACTTGATTTGGGTCTTCCAACCTCCAGAACTGTGAGGGATAAAGTTCTGTTGGGGGGAAAAAGAGGGAAACGAAAAAGAAAGAAAGAAAAGACGACAAGAACCTTTCAACTTAGGTGCCCGGTGATTCGCAGCTGGAAGACGGGAAGCTGGGAGGCGCACCTGCAAGAGGTGGCCCTTGAGGAAAGGGCGTGTGGGCTTTGCGAGTGTACGGTCTGGGGCTTTTCAGCGCCTCACTTGGAGACACCTAATCAATGTACAAGGCTGTCTTTTATTAGAATGCAAAACTCTCCTACTCAAAAGAAATGGAAAGATAAACCGGGGCGACTTGGCTTTCCTGGACGTAGACCCAGTCCCTCTGGGGTTGACGGGGACACCGGAATGCAAGGCTGCTGCTCAGAGCAGGCAAAGGGGACTCATTGACTGGGTATCTGGTGAACACCCGATGGATGAAAATGCTGGGGAAGAGGAGGAGATGGAGATGGAGAAACTTTATTAGATTACAGAGAATTCAAATGACCCTTAAGGATTTTATATCAAAGACAGAAAAAAGTAGACCACTTACTTCAAAGGGTCTCTAACATGGGCTCCGAGCTAGAGCTCACTGCCTGGAGGAGGCCCTAAGATACCCGTGCTAAGGTACCTCACTCTCTGCTATATAGTGGACACCGGGCCGTCCTTTTTCTCCAAGTGAGAAGTTTATTCTGCAAGAGGAAGATTCCATGGGCTTAAAAATGCAGAGTTGCACCCTTAGAATGTTGGCAGCTCAGGATCTAAAAGTTCTGGGGGTTCTCTTGTGTCACTGCAGCAGCCTGGACAGATCTCTGGACTACGTGCCAAGGCACAGAAAAAACAAAAACCAACCCCTCAAAAATCACTTTATAACTGAAAAAACCCTTTCAACTTAGGACAAGGACTAATATTTTTTAAAAAAGATTTTTATTGTTTTCCTTTATAGCTGGTTTAGAGTCTTACAGTCTTCTGTCAATTTTCTACTATACAGCAAGGTGACCCAGTCACACATACATATATACATTCTTTCTTCTTACATTATCATGCTCCATTATAAGTGACTAGATATAGTTCCCAGTGCTATACAGCAGGATCTCACCGCTTAACCATTTCAAAGGCATTAGTTTGCATCTATTAACCCCAAGTTCCCAGTCCCTCCCACTCCCTCCTCCTCCCCCTTGGCAATCACAAGTCTGTTCTCTATGTCCATGATTTTCTTTTCTGTGGAAAGGTTCACTTGTGCCAAATACTAGATTCCAGATATAGGTGATATCATACGGTATTTGTCTTTCTCTTTCTGACTTACTTCACTTAGTATGAGAGTGTCTAATTCATCCATGTTGCTACAAATGGCATTGTTCTTTTTATGGCTGAGTAGTATTCCACTGTGTATATATAACATTTTCTTAGTCCATTCATCTGTCAATGGACATTTAGGTTGTTTCCATGTCTTGGCTATTGTGAATAGTGCTGCAATGAACATACAGGTGCATGTGTCTTTTTCAAGGAAAGTTTTGTCTGGATATATGCCCAAGAGTAGGATTGCTGGGTCATATCGTAGTTCTATGCATAGTTTTCTAAGGTACCTCCATACTGTTTTCCACAGTGGTTGTGCCAATTTACATTCCCACTAACAGTGCAGGAGGGTTCCCTTTTCTCCACACCCTCTCCAGCATTTCTTTGTGGACATTTCTTTGTGGAATGATAGCCATTCTGACTGTGTAAGGTGGTACCTCATGGTAGTTGTCATTTGCATTTCTCTAATAATTAGTGATGTTGAGCATTTTTTCATGTGATTTTTGGCCATCTGTATATCTTCTTTGGAGAAGTGTCTATTCAGGTCTTTTGCCCATTTTTCAATTGGGTTGTTGGCTTTTTTGCTGTTGAGTTGTCAAAGTTGTTTGTATATTTTAGAGATTAGGTCCTTGTCAGTTGCATCGCTTGAATCTATTTTCTTCCATTCTGTACGTTGTCTTTTTGGCTTTTTGTAATGATTTCCTTTGCTGTGCAAAAGCTTGTCACTTTGAAGGACTGACATTTATGAAGCTAGTAATTTTACATCAAGGTTTAAAGTCCATAGTGGTTATTATTCTTTACAGAGGCACCATTCACAGCAAGGAGCAATTGGACCGTTTTGTGCACTGTCATAAGGGTTGAGAGCTTCTCTGTAAGCAGCATCCTATCAGAACTTCGGATCCCTACGTGATGCTAATGGCGGTACCTATTTGGGTACCAAACCTCAGCTGTACCTCGGCACTGAACTTGGAGCTTTACCAAAGCCCTGGTGATGAAGACTCAGCCTCATCCACATTGCAGAGCACTGTGGCTGGGATCGATCCCTGGCCCAGGAACTCCACATACCTCGGCGCAGCCAAAAAAGAAAAGAGAAAATGGAATGAATGAAGGAGTTCTGTACTAATTTTATAGTCCCTTAGAAACAAGAGGGAGCACCACCAGAGAGAGGGCCCATCAAGAGAGAGGTCAACTGGGGGCAGCGTCTTTTCTGGAAGGAAGGGCAAGGGCAAGTTTATTTCGCAAGGGCTGGAAGTATGATTTGATTGGACAGTTTGAAAAGTTTCAGGATGTAATGTCACCAACAAGTCAGAGGAGTATCCTACTTGGGTAAAGACGAAGCCTTTGCACACCTAGCGCAGATTGCTGCTGCTGTTGGACGCTGCGGATCATGACAAGGGCTGGATTCTCACCCAGACCTGCAAATCCAAGAGCTCCATCTCTCTTGAAGAGGTGCTTCATCGCAACATCAGGAAAGGAGACTGGGACTTCCCTTCGTGACTCAGTGGTTAACAAACCTGACTGGGATCCATGAGGATGCGGTTCGATCCCTGGCCTTGCTCAGTGGGTTAAGGATCTGGCGTTGCCGGGTGCAGTTCACAGACAAGGCTCAGATCCCACGTTGCCACGGCTGTAGCGCAGGCCAGCCGCTACAGCTCCAATTCGACCTCTAGCCACCTGGAAGAACTGCCATACCTGGAAGGGACGATACTGCTTGCTGGGGTGGCTCCTGTCTGAAGTACAGCATGCAGAATGTCACTGCAGTGACTCTGCAAGGGGAAGCTCCTGGGGACAACATTGATTAGGTGTAAGGTATTCTTTTTTTTTTTTTATTCTTTTTTGTTTAGTTTTGACAAAAGCTCAAAGATGACGCCAAAGAATGTGAACTGATGGAATATTAATATTCAATTTTATGCCCAGATTTTTGTTTTTGCCAAAAAGTGGAGTCCTATTTCTCTGGAATACTATATAGCCATCGCTTTAGTGTTTAACGTTTGGTTCAGCTGAATGCAGACGGTAACTGTTTGGTAGTATTATTTTAGAGTCGAAGTATAGTTGATTTACATTAGTTTCTGATGCACAGCATGGCATAGTGTGTCAGTATTTTTACATGCTATACTCCTTTTTTTAATGTAATCTTTTATGGATCGGTTCACATCTTGGGGAATTTGGGGGAGAACTGGAATCAGATACTCCTTCCCCCTTTTTCTTTAACCACTGAACTCCTAAATCCCACTGGGTTGGGAGACAAGGCAGACCACAGTGTACATGTTTCAGACCTGAAGAGCAACATTCAATGGGCCATGATTTCCTGAGAAGGAGACCCACACCTGAACCACAGGAATGATCCAAGACCCCTGAGACGGTGCCGGCGCGGGCAGCATTTTTCCAGCGCGCCGCGGAACAGACCGGATGTGGACTCGGTAAAGTGCAGAGAGAAAATGGGACATGGTTTACCGGGTACCCCAAAAGCACGCAGGCACTTTCATCTAAATGACTCAGATCGACCCCTTGCTTATCAGACTCGATTCTTACTTGCAGAGTAGTTACGCTTTACCTTCTCAGAGGGAGCTTCTCCAGAAACCGATGAGCCCAATTCCCTCTATACCCCCAAGACGCTCCAACCCCAGGATACTCTCTACCTCCAAGACACTCCATCCCCCAGGATGCTCTATACCCCCAAGATGCTCCATCCCCCAGG
>PVHT020000144.1:8014476-8069940 GCA_004024745.2 Catagonus wagneri
CAAGATGCTCCATCCCCAGGATGCTCTATACCCCCAAGATGCTCCATCCCCAGGATGTTCTATACCCCCGAGATGCTCCATCCCCAGGATGCTCTATACCCCCGAGATGCTCCATCCCCCAGGATGCTCTGTACCCCCAAGATGCTCCATCCCCCAGGATGCTCCATCCTGGACCCTGGTTGCTCACCAACCAGGACACGTATGTAGAGTTCCCCTGGGAAATGAGTCCCAAACACTTACCAGCCCTAGGCTTTACAGAGGTATCACTGACAATTAAAAGCTGAACATATTTAAAGTGCACAACACTATATAACTTGACATACATATACCTTGTGAAATGATTACCACCACCAAACTTATTAACACAATCATCCCCTCACATAGTCGTGCGAGTGTGTGTATGTGTGTGGTGAGAACACTTAAGATCTATTCTTTTAATATATTTCAAGAATAAAACACAGTATTAAATATAATCACCATGTTGCACTTTAGATCCTCAGAACATACTAACTTCTTTTTCTTTTGGCTGTGCCCACGGCACGTGGAAGTTCCCAGGCCAGGGACTGAACCTGCGCCCAAGCTGCCGCAGTGACAACGGGATCCTTAACTCCCTGTGCAACCAGGGAACTCCCAAATGTAATACCTTATAACTGAAATTTTGCTCCCTTTGACCAACATCTCCCCATTTCTCCCACCCTCAGCCTCTGGAAACCACTATTGTACTCTTTGCTCCTACGGGCTAGACTTTTTAAGATTCTACATAAAAGTAAGATCACACAGGAGTTCCTGTTGTGGCTCAGAGGTTAATGAACAAGACTAGCATCCATGAGGATGTGGGTTTGAACCCTGGCCTTGCTCAGTGGGTTAAGGATCCGGCGTTGCCATGAGCTGTGGTGAAGTTTACAGATGTGGCTCAGTTCCTGCGTTGCTGTGGCTGAGGTGTAGGCCAGCGGCTACAGCTCAGATTAGACCCCTAGCCTGGGAACCTCCATATGCCACAAGTGCAGCCCTAAAAATAAAAAACACACAAAAAATTAAAAAGTAAGATCACACAGTATTTGTCTTACTGCGTCTGGCTTATTTTATTTTATTGCTTCTTAGAGCCACACCCACGGCATATGGAATTTCCCAGGCTAGGCGTTGAATTGGAGCTACAGATGCCGGCTTACACCACAGCCACAGCCGTGCCAGATCCGAGACGCGTCTTCGACCTACACAGCAATGCTCATGGGATTGCTGGATCCCTGACCCACTGAGCAAGGCCAGGGATCAGACCTGCGTCCTCATGGGTGCTAGTCAGATTCGTTTCCACTGAGCCACGATGGGAACTCCTTTTCCGTTTTTTTTTTTTTCATTGAACATTTTTATTCTTTTTTTGCTTTTTAGAGCCTCACCTGTGGCACATGGACGTTCCCAGGCTAGGGGTCGAATCGGAGCTGTAGCTGCCGGCCTTCGCCACAGCCACAGCGACCCCAGATCCAAGCCGTGTCTGCGACCTACACCACAGCTCACGGCAACGCCGGATCCTTAACCCACTGAACAAGGCCAGGGATCGAACCTGCAACCTCATGGTTCCTAGTCGGATTTGCTAACCGCTGTGCCATAAAGGGAACTCCTGAATGTTTTTTTTTTTTTGTCTTTTTGCCTTTATGTAGAGCCGCACCCGTGGCATATGGAGGTTCCCAGGCTAGGGGTCTAACAGGAGCTGTAGCTGCCGGCCTTCGCCACAACCACAGCAACACGGGATCCGAGCCACGTCTGCAACCTACACCGCAGCTCACGGCAACGCCGGGTCCTTAACCCACTGAGCAAGGCCAGGGATCCAACCCGCAACCTCATGGTTCTTAGTTGGATACGTTAACCACTGAGCCACGAAGGGAACTCCCTGAATGTTTTTATTCTTTACAGAAGCACCATTCATAACACAGAGCAGCTGGACCATTTTGTGCACTGACATAAGGGTTGAGAGCTTCTCTGTAAGCAGCATCCTATCAGAACTTCGGATCCCTACGTGATGCTAAAGGCGGTACCTACTTCAGTACAAACCTCAGCTGTACCTCGACACTGAACTTGGAGCTTTACCAAAACCCTGGTGATGAAGACTCAGCCTCATCTACATTGCAGAGCACTGCGGCTGGGATCGATCCCTGGCCCAGGAACTCCATATGCTATGGGGCAGCCAAAAAAGAAAAAAATGAATGAAGGAGTTCTGTATTAATTTCACAGTTCCTTAGAAACAGGAGGGAGGGCCACTGGAGAACAGAGAGAGAGGTAAACTGGGGCAGGGTCCTTTTTGGAAGAAAGGGCATGCCAAATTTAGTGAGGGCAGCAACTGTGATTTGATTGGAGAGTTCGAAAAGTTTCTAGGGACCCTGATCCCTAGGGTTGGTCTCCAGTAGTCTCGTGCTTGGCCCTGTGGCAATTAGGGCAGGGGAATAGAGTCCTAGACTACAGAGCTCTGATAAAAGGGTCTGCCTAGGTAGGGGGTTTGGCCTCTGGATTGGCTTGGCTGCATATCAAAGTTTTGCTGGCAGGCAAACTGCTTGTTATCTATGGGATTTAGTTAATCCTGGAGGGTGGGTTCCCAGTGTCCACAGGCTCCTAATGTAAGAGCGTCAGGAGTACATAAAAAAAGATAGTATAGAGGAGTTCCCGTTGTGGCGCAGCGGAAATGAATCCGACTAGTATCCTTGAGGATTCGGGTTCGATCCCAGGCCCTGCCCTGTGGATTGAGGATCCGGGGTTGCTATGAGCAGTCGTACAGGTCGCAGTTGAGGCTCAGATCCCCCGTTGCTGTGGCTGTGGTTCGATTCGACCCCTAGCCTGGGAATTGCCATATGCCTCAGATGAGGCCCTAAAAAGAAAAGAAAAGAGAAAAAGAAGATAGCATAGGGATTACAATTGACCTTGTGGTGTTCGACCGCTCTTAGAGGCTTTGGCAGTAATGAATGAAGAAGATAACTTAACCATAGCAGGTACCTAAGTTGAATAAGGTCTGGAGACTTATCCGTGCCTACGGATATTGCAGTATAGGATACTTGTTGGTTAAGAGCACAGATCTCAAATGCTCTTCCTGCAAAAGAATTTGACTAGGAACCACGAGGTTGTGGGTTCGATCTCTGGCCTCGCTCAGTGGGTTAAGGCTCTGGCATTGCCGTGAGCTGTGGTATAGGTTGCAGACGCGGCTCGGATCCCGCGTTGCCTGTGGCTGTGGTATAGGCTGGCAGCTGTAGCTCTGATTCGACCTCTAGCCTGGGAACCTCCATATGCAGCAGGTGCGACCCTAAAAAGGAAAATAAATAACTAATATAAATACAAAAAATATAAATCAAATGCTCCTCCTGCAATAAAATGAAATATAGTAAAATAAATATAACAATAGGAAACTACATTATTACAATAGTTTCAGAGGCAAACAAGCAGGAAATTGACCACTAAGACACCTACCTATCAGGAAAATCAGCAGAAATTTGAAAGGTTTGTTACTTACAGTTTACCAGGCAGGGTCGAATACAGCAGGATCCTGGCGGAGCAAGCTGCTGGCTCCGGAAAGCAGGCGACTGGTGGGTAATACTGTCGTAAACGATTCCAGAGAAATCTGGGGTAGGAATAAGGGGAGGCTCTGTAAGTGCTGAGTGACACAGATGGGCTGAGTCCAAGGGAGTAATTGTGAATAAGAAGTTGAGTAGGATGCTAGGATCCACCCTAGGATGTGCCTGTAGCAAGGTCCTCTCCAACAGTAAGCCAAAATCCTTTTTGAAAGTTAGTAAGTCCTCTGGACCCTGGTTCATCTATTCTGATGCTGGAAAGCCCCACGCTGCGCCGCGCTGGCAGGGACCGATGTTCTGTCTATTCTCTGGCCTGTGGTGGTCCAGACAAATTGCTCAGGCTGGCCTAGGATCAGCTGGGGAAGGAGCCTCTCAGTTTCTGAAAACAAAACCCACCACAACCGTGATGATAATGCAGTAAATACCCATAGACGGTGTTCCCAAGGAGGCCAAAGTTTTCATCTCTGTACCCTCGTCTCCAAAAGTCCAGAGTCCTGATTGAGTCATCATCCAAACTTTATTTCTCTCCACGGTCTAATTTTTTTTTATTAAATTTTAATTTAGCTATTACTATTATTTTTATTATTATTTTCTCTCTTTAGGGCCACACCCGCGGCATATGGAAGTTCTCAGGCTAGGAGTCGAATGAGAGCTGTAGTCGCTGGCCTACAGCACAGCCACAGCAACTCCTGATCTGAACCACGTCTGTGGCCTCTACCACAGCTCATGGCAACGTTGGATCCCTAACCCACTGAGCAAGGCCAGGGATCAAACTTGTGTCCTCATGGATCCTAGTCAGATTCATTTCTGCTGAGCCACGATGGGAGCTCCCTTAGCTAATATTTTAAACAGAAAAAATTCAGATGACTCATAAAACATAACGGAATAAGCATCAGTGAAAAACTTCACTCTCTTCATCGTCTTTCCCATTTCTCACAACCTTAGCTCTGACATAACCAATTTAATTCACTTTGAGTTTCATTTGAGTGAAAACACAATTATAAATCTATATTCCTAGTTCTCCTTTTCTAAAGCAAAAACTATTATACTTTGCTTTTTTCCCTCTTAATATATTCGCCACTCTTTCCAAATAATATTCAAATGTCAACAACGAATTAAAAAATAGGGTCTATGGCATTCGCATTTGCCTCTAAATTCCTTCTTATAGCAACTGTATTCCAATGGGATAGTTCTATATTGTTACAAGGCAACCAGTGAAAACATTTGGGAGCTTAAATAGAGGAAAAGGCTAAGAATACAGTTCTCATATTGATGACTTCGTCATATAAAAAGGCAATAATAATAATAATAATAATTTTTTTAGGGCCGTACCAGGCATACAGAGGTTCCCGGGCTAGAGGTCCAATCGGAGCCGTAGCGGATGGCGTACATGATGGCCACAGCAACCCAGGATCCAAGCTGCGTCTTCGACCTACACCACAGCTCACCGCAATGCTGGATTCTTAACCCACTGAGTAAAGTCAGGGACCGAACCTGCGTCCTCACGGATGCTAGTCAGATTCGTTTCCGCTGAGCCACGACGGGAACTCCCCTATTTTATAGTATACTATATTATATTACATTATTTATTTTGTCTTTTTAGGGTTGTTCCCGTGGCATATGGAGGTCCTCAGGCTAGGGGTCGAATCAGAGCTATAGCTGCCGGCTTACGCCAGAGCCACAGCAATGCCAGACCTGAGCCGCGGCTTATGGCAATGCTGGATCCTTAACCCACTGGGAGAGGCCAGGGATCGAATCTGCAACCTCCTGGTTCTTAGTCTGATTCATTTCCGCTGTGCCACGATGGGAATGTCAGCCTAAACCACAGCCACAGCAACGCCAGATCCGAGCTGCGTCTGGGACCTACACCACAGCTCAGGGCAACCCACAGAAAGAGGCCAGGGATCAAAACTGTGTCCTCATGGATACTAGTCAGATTTGTTTCTGGGAACTCCTGAACAGCTACTTTTAAGTTTCTTCACGTGGAAGGAATGACAACTAGGTTAACACAGCCATCTAGCCAATAATATTAAGAGAGCAGAGCAGTTATTTCTTTCTTTCTTTCTTTCTTTCTTTTTGTCTTTTCTAGGGCTGCATTCGTGGCATATGGAGGTTCCCAGGCTAGGGGTCTAATCGGAGTTGTAGCCGCTGGCCTACGCGAGCCATAGCAACGCGGGATCTGAGCTGCGTCTGTGACCTACACCACAGCTCAAAGCAACGCCGGATCCTTAACCCACTGAGCAAGGCCAGGGATCGAACCTGCAACCTTGTGGCTTCTAGTCGGATTCGTTAACCACTGAGCCACGATGGGAATTCCTGAACAGCTACTTTTAAGTTTCTTCATGTGGAAGGAATGACAATTAGGTTAACACAGCCACCTAGCCAATAATATTAAGAGAGCAGAGCAGTTTTTTTTTCTTTTTTTGCCTTTTCTAGGGCTGCACTTGCGGCATATGGAGGTTCCCAGGCTAGGGGTCTAATTGGAGCTGTTGCTGCCGGCCTACGCCAGAGACACAGCAACACCAGATCCGAGCCGCGTCTGTGATCTACACCACAGCTCACGGCAACGCCCTGATCATTAACCCACTGAGTGATGCCAGGGATCGAACCGCAACCTCGTGGTTCCTAGTCGGATTCGTTTCCGCTGTGCCACGACAGGAACTCTGAGAGCAGAGCAGTTTTAAAATGCACCCTGATGTCAGATATGCTAAAGAGTGAAAAATGTGTGTTTCTGTGATATACATCATGTCCTGGGGGCTGGGTTAATGTGTAATAGGTTTTCTCTCACCAGTTCCAAGGCTGGGATTTGGAAAGGGTTTGTCTTCAAATAAATCAGTATTTTTTGGTGTATTAAAACAATTTATGAGCTCTCTGGGGGCACAATGGGTTCAGAATTCAGTGTTGTCACTGCTGTGGCTCTGGTTACTGCTGTGGTGAGAGCCTGATCCCTGGCCCAGGAACTTCTGCATGCTGTGGATCTGGCCAGAAAACAAATAAAAAAATAATCTGAAGGTGGTTATAAATGAACTGTTTCAACAGCTCAAGTTTAAAATGGGAGAAGGAGGCAAAAGCTGAGAAATACACAAAGAATGGAAACTATGGATGCCATAGCAATGGGGGACAATTAGGAAAGAGGGGGTGATCATAAGCTTACCAAAAGAGTGTAATAATTATAGTAATAGCCAAAGGGCAAAGTAGCTCGTTCTAAGATTATTTTTACATTAGACATAGGTTCTCCAAAGGGAGGCCCTCTACATTGTATAATTATTTTCCTTGTCACAGATTATTATGATATATTCAGTACCGAGATTGATTTAGGTTTGTGTCTCTCATACACAAAACTGTTTTTGCACACAGCTATATTTGTAGTGCGTAGTACAATGGAATGAGTGGATTCTGATTAATATTCGTAACCCTTTCATGTGCAATGCAGGTCTCTGAATACCTAACTTCTTTAAACCTCAGTTTCCTCATGTATCAAAGGGAGATAATAATAGGATTCATCCTAAGATTTTATAAAGGGTTGTCCTGAATATAAAATACAAGAATAAACATATACACCTAAAACAGAGTGCCTAGTACAAGGTGATTTCTCGTTAAACAGCAGCTTCTGTTTGGTGCAACTCATGTGGGAAACAGGAAAACAGGGCGAACGACCAGCTCTCTCATCCCCATTTTCTTTCCTACAGCTCCTATGTGGCTTTGAATTGGCAAGCAATTTCTACGTGGACCCTCCAATGTCAAAACCTTCATGTACATCCTGCGCTGTCGCCTACTCATATGGGGTGAAACAGGCTTGATTTCACAAGCTCCGGACTGATCCTGGGGGAAGTGTTCTCTTTGAAGATACCCGGGAGGGGACAATTGGGCGGAAGCAAGGGGACTCTATTGCCCGGGGTGGGAGGTGGGCATGGGCGGGGGGCGGTCCCGAGGCTCCTGCGTCAGAGGGGGCCCCTGTTTTCGCACCTTTCTTGACGTCAAACCTCAATGAGGGCTGCAACGCCACATTCCCCGTGGACGTCTACGTGGGCTGAGTCGTGACTCGGGACCCGAGTCCTGTAGTGACGCTCTCGCTTCGCTTATCCTCCCGCACTGACGGGAGAGACGGTGGCTATAATTTCTGGCTCCGCGGGCTGCAAGCGGCGGGCGGCTGGCAGAGTTCAGGACGGTCTGGGGGTCTGGACACCGCCCTGGATACGGATTAGGAACGGAGCGCACACCTCTGGTCTTCCACCTCGGTCCAGTCGGAGGAGTACCTCGGGCTGCCCCCGCGGAGGTGAGAAGGGCGACGGGGCGAGACGGGGGAGGGGCGAGCGCGGGAGGGGCGGGGTCAGCAGTGCGCGGCCCGGACGAGGCCCGCGGGCTCTGGGCGCGCGGCCGGGGGTGGGGCCTTCTCGCCCCGCGCGCGGGGCGTCTTCTTCCTCCTGGCTGACCCACAGACGGCTCGCCCGGTTCCCGCGCCCACCTCGCAGGTCCTCGGCTTCCCCTTGCTCCTAGTACCTTTCCGGTCCTCCTGCGTGAGCGGCACTGGCGTCTCCTGGTCCGGCCCGGATCCAGGTGGCTGGGGCGTGGGCTGGAGGTGGCGCGCAGGCTGCCTTGCGCTTCTGTCGGGGGCCCTAGGTTGGAGGGGCTTGCTGACGAGTCCTTGGGTTGAGTTTGGGGAGGGGGCGGCCTGCGGAGGTTGGATTTAGGGCTTTGTATCGTGGGGACGTGCAGGGGCACCTGTGGAACCGAGATCCAGAGCCACCTGTCCACAAATCCCTGTTCCCCGGTGTCCTGCGTTGTGTCCAGCTGTCCCCAGATCTAGGCCTTTACCAGCCTCTGGCGATTAGAATTTATTTTGCAAACGTTAGATTTTTATGTTAATGATTGTTTTACTGTTGTCGTGTAACAGTTATGTAAATCTGGTGAAAATACGCCGTCGTTATCACGTGCGTCTAAGGCCTTTTCCAGTTTCTAACATTTTTTGGCGCGATGATTCTGGCAGCGCGTTGAAGAGATACTGGCTCTCAGGGAACTAAAACGTTTTTTTACCTCCACAAATTGAATTTTGTTTGCAGCCCACGCCCCCGCTTATATGCTATCGGAGTCAAAAAACGCTGAGAAAGCTCATAGCAGTCTCCTTCTCAAGAGAGAGTCATTATTAACAGTTTGGTGCACATAAACATATATTCGTGTTACATAAATGGGATACCAATGTGGTTTGCTTTTCAATACTTTAAGGACTTTTTTATGTATCAATGCATAAATGTCTTTTCACTGCCTTCTCAACTTGCACTGATTTGGACCCAAAGCCTGTAAGGCAAGAATTTTCTCCCTGAAGCTTGATTAGCGGCCAACTCTAGTAAAGAAACACTTTAAAGATTTAATAAAATATCACTGGAATGGCCAAGATACCGATTAGAAATAAGTTGAAATCAGGATAAAAATCATCCATAAAATGTTGGCTCTGCTTAATAATTTGGGGCAATATGTTTTAAATTGCAGTTGTTAAATCATTAGTGAGTTTTGAAATTAATTTAGTGGGTCATAAATAGCATTAAAAAAGCCAAACTAAGATAACATAGAAAATAACAGAACACGTTGCATGTAAGGAGGGTATTGTTTTGTGGAGCTGTTTTAACCTGTGCCTGTGTGTGGTGTGTGCTTGTGTGTCTATGTGCTGGATTGTGATATAAAATGTATTACTTCGTGTGTGCCATGCTAATTAAACTTGTCATTAATACAGGGTACTGTCAGCACTTATCTCCGAATGGGGACAGTGATGCAATTAAACTTAACATTAGTTTTATTTTTTTCTTTGGAATATGACAGTGTTTATTGCAGCAAATTAGATTCCTAATTATTTGTTTTTAACCTAATATTAAAACAGTTAACTAGCACCCCTGAAATAAAGAGAACAAGCCTTTTAAAGAAGTCCAGAGGGTAAGAGTCAAATCCCAGCTACACGGGTTATTGGTCTGTGACCTGGAACAGGGTAGTTGTTCTCTCTAAACCTCAGTTTCCTGATTTGTAAAGTGGGGGTTACCGGAACACCAACCTCATAAGGCTGTTTGATATTCAGATGAGGTAATGCCTGTGAAACTGTTGATTTAGTGCCTGGCCCAGATTAAGTTCTCACTAAAAATTAGCTGTTATTTTATTGAGACTGAATGGAGGTATCCAGGATAATTCTTGTCATAAGAGGTAAACAATATAAGGTGAATAATTCAAAAGAGTGGGAAGTTGAAAAGCAGTTAATAATGTTATAAGGAAGGGGACACTGAATTAAAATGGTCTTTTTTATATCATTTGGTCATTGTTTTGTGATCGCCCCCCAAATGTTTCCCTATTGCTAGAAAAGTAATTTCGATTATTTTACTCAGTGAACCAAATGTTTTTCTATTGCCTTTTCTTAATTGTTATTGAGCTGTCTCTGTTGTCACACAATTGAAAAATATTTCCTCTGGGGATTCTAGATTCTGTTAGTTCTTACTCAATACTACAGTCAGCTTGAGAAACTCACACACTACAACTCAAGGCATTTCAACAATGTATTTACTTATCTCTGCAGTAGGTACAGATCTAAGGTATGTAAGAAATAGTCCTAAAAAAAAGCACAACTTTATTTCTATTTTGAGACAATTCTGCTGCAGTTATCTCAAGCATTTCAGAGATCTCTGTTCACTACCCCAGATTGGTTTTTGCAGTTTTAAATGTCACATAAACCAGTAAAATAAGTGTAAATGTTTTCATTTTTTTATAGCATGGTTATTTTTATGAAAAATAAATTCTTTGGCCTCAATAAAAGGCTGTTGCAGAAGTACTTAAGTGTGTAACACAAGTGTAGAAGGTTGGGGAGAATCTTAAACATTAATCATAATACTGCTCTCAGTTTGGAAAATGTCTTTAAGTTCTTATTCTGTTTTAGAGGGACCAAAATGGAAATGTTACCGAACCGAACTTGGGTCTGCTCGCCTGCTGCACAGCAAAGACAATCTGCTGACACCGGGTTGTGGTGAAGGAAAGTACAGCGTTTATTTGCAGGGTGCCAAGCAAGGAGAACAGGCAGCACGTGCTCAAAGACCTGAACTCCCCCCATGGCTTTCAGGGATGGGCTTTTTTTTTTTAAGGGCAACTTTTGGGGTGAGGGTTGCAGCTCATGGGCTTGCTTCACTTTGGTTGGTGGTGACCTAACAGGATGATGTTTCGGGAATCTTAATCATCAACCTTCAGGTTCCAACCAGTCTGGGGTCTACCTGTGTGTGGTCAGCATGTAGTCACCATCCTCTGCCTGGGTGGAGGGACTTAGTTTCTACAGAAAAGTTCAAAGATATGCATCAGCTTGTCATACATATTACTTGAGGAGGAAGTAGGACCTTGTTTTATCGCTGAACTGTTGTTTAAGCTATTATAACTTTTCTTGCTCACCTACTTTTTCTTGTTTCTGCATTCCCTCATTTCTCTAATTGATAACTGTTTGAGTCTGCTTTTTGGAACTCAGGAAAGGCGTAGGACACTAAAACCTTTTTCCTACAAACAAGACAGGGGGGCTAGGGAGGGGCTTTGTACCTGAGAGGGCCCCTTAGGGTCCTGCTTGGTCTCAATCCCCTTATTCTTTGATGATCCTAAAGGGAGCAGGGGTGGGACAATAAAGGGAATAAAGTTTTGGATAGAGATTAGTCATAAAGTTGTTTGGAGAGCTTGGTTTTAGGCAAACTTGGTTTTGGAAACTCCTTGCGAGTAAATCATGATGTGGCTTATGACAATATGAAAAAAAAATAAGACTTGGAACTCTAGCTGTCCTATTCACAAAAAGACCTCAATGAAACCAAAAAACCTATCTTGACCGTAAACATGTATTCATTTGTTTGTTTTACATTAGATAAAATACTAAGGTTCAGTGTGTCTGTATTTTAAAAGTCATTTTATTAACTAATATTTAAAAACTTAACTCACCAACTACTGGGTCTTATCTTGTCCGATAAGAGGACTTTTTTCTCACACTGATAAAATGAAATTTTTGGAATTCTATATAATATATATAAGTGCTTGTCATAAATGGTTAAATGAGAGAGGAGGCTATAGAATAGAAAGATAGTACCATTCCATTTTTGCAAAAACATGTTTAGAACAAAGAAGAATACATAATGTGAATGGTGGGTAGTGGGATTGTGGCTGATATTTCTGCTCTTAATTTTGTTATTTTATAATCTGCTATAATTTTGTTTTACTTTCATAATACAAGTTAATAAAAGTCATTCCTTAAAGAAACAATTAATGTGTGTTTTCCTAATTTGTAAGTAAAAATGAGACTGAGCCTTTGCTCTAAGGGATACTGACTCTTTGAACTTGAATATTTGCATATTAACTAATTCTCTAGTGTTCTAGGAAATAGTGCTGAATGGTTAAACAGTTATATCCCTTATCCTGTTGAAAGCATCTTTGAGTAGGAAAGAACATTGTTCCAGAATTTTCTTAAAGCACTTTTTGAGTATACTGCTTTCCAAAAACATTTACACACTGTCTGAAAATATGCTCTAAATCTTTCGTCTGCTTTTAAATCCCGTCATGTCAAAACTCAGTCTCATTTTCCTGCTTTAGTGCCCTTTAAATTCTTAAATGAAACCTTATTTCCAGCTAAACTCGTCTACTTATTATCTCCAAACGTTCCTTGTGCTTTCTTGCTTTTGTAGTTTTGCTTCTTTGTGACTTGGAATATCTTTTCTTGACAGTTATGTGAGCAAATTCTACCCATTTTCCAATGTCCAGCTAAAAAGCATATCTACTGTGACATCTCTGGATCATTTTGTAACTACATCATGTGCTCTTATTATTTCTGCATAGACATTTCTCAGATACCACCTGATATTTATGCATTTACTTCCTAATTCTATTTTAAACTTCTCAAGAGCAAGAAAGCTTGTCTTATATTTCTCTCTATCCCTTGATGCTCCTAGCTGGAACCCTGCACTGGGTAGGTGCTGAATGTTTATTCCTTGACCTTACAGTGGTATCCCTGGCTCTTTTCAGTCCAAGTGTTGGAATTTTTTGTTAACCAGTGATCCTGGTTAGGGGGTCAACACTTTTGCCCACGACAACGTGGAGGAATAAAAAATTGATAATTTGGCTTAATTGTCAATTGATAGATAAAGAATTGACAGTATTTTTTGTTAAAACTAACACAAGAGCTAAGAGTTGCATGGTTCAGAACCTAAACTTAAATTTCACGTTAATATTTCTTTGGAAAGTTTGGAGTTCATTTTGGGTTTGATAGCCTCTTGGGTCTTAACCCTACTGGAGGCAAAGTTATGCCTTGTGTACTTACAGCTACTGTTCGCAGACCCCAGATATCTAAACTATTTGATGGTGGGTTATATGGACAATGATTACTTTTTTCCAGAACATCTTAAGAGGTCATGTGGGATTCAGTGAGTCATAGTATGTAAAGTGCTTTATGGTCAAAAGTTAATAGTTTTTCTCCTGTTAATGGAAACATAATTATGTTACTTTTCAAACTGAAATTGTGACTCGTGGGTACTTATTTGGTTGATGGTAGACACTTAACAGGGCTTATCTTTTTTTCTGTTAAACAGTTTTATTTTTATAGATGTTTGCCAGGACTAAATATAGCTGATGAAATATCTACCCTTTTCTGCTCAAGGTAAATGATTTGTTACTTTATAAAAATACCCAGGTACCAATAGAATTCAGAGTTTGTATAAAAAGACCCATTTAGTGCTGTAAAGTAATATAATCATAGACCTCAAGGAAATGATTCCCTTAAGAATTTTATTGGTACATGAAAGATGACATAACTATTGGTTAATTCTATATTGGAATCACCTTGGAACATTTTAATTATGTATAATATGCATGTGCCTGACTCCCCCAGGGGATTTTGATTCCATAAGTTTTTCAGATGCAGTCTCAGTATGTGAATTTTTAAAATGCCAACAGGTGCTTTTGATTTATTGCAGCTTCATTGCATTATGGCATGTATATGACACTAGAGATGATGGAAATGGCAGGTAATAATGCCATGGGAGTTAAAGTCCATAAAGGTTAAAGATCCAAAAAAAGTATTTAAATTTGTGCGTGTGTGATGTTAGACTTTCATTTTGCCTTTCATTAAGTGAATGTTTTAATTATATTTGAAATAAAGCACTAAAAAGTTTATTTTATGATTTTCAGAGTTTAGGTTCTCTCTAGAGTTCTAGTGTTATCTCAGCCTGAAAAATGCAGTATTTATAAATACAACTTAAAGCTTTCTTTCTTTTTGTTGTTTCAGGTTAATAAGTGAAGTAAAGGGAAAAAAGACCAAATTTTAAGTAAATAATTTCTTAAATATTCTTTATTTCAGAGGCTGGTTTAATTGATTTATTTTTCCCTGTAAGTGTGAGAAGTCAGAAGCTGTGAAAATTTCTCATAATAGACAGTAATAGGTAAGTGAATGTAATGAAAGCATTTTGATTTAATGAGGCTTTTCTATTCTCATTGTTTTTAGGGTTATAATTCCTTCTCTTTTTCTTTTTCTTTTCTTTTCTTTTTTTTTTTTGCATTTTAGGACTGCACTTGAGGCATACGGAAGTTACCAGCCTAGGGGTCCAATCAGAGCAGCAGCTGCCGGCCTATGCCATAGCCATAGCAATGTCAGATCCAAGCCACGTCTGTGACCTACAACCACAGCTCGCAGCAATGCAGGATTGTTAACCCACTGAGCGAGGCCAGGAATTGAACCCGAGTCCTCATGGATACTAGTCAGGTTCATTACCATTGAGCCACAATGGGAACTCCCTATGATTTCATTTTTTGAGCACTGATTTTAATGAGTAAACGTCTGTTGCAGGATAATCTTCTTATGAAAAATGCTTATAACATTATGGGATAATTCTTTTTATATTTTTCAGCAGACAAGAATGCTTAAAATAATTAGACTTAAAAAGTTGATGAAATTATTTTGTACAATTCTATTTTCACTTTCACGATGCAGTAGAAAAATTGCATTGTTTTGAATTTGTTACTTAAAATAATCTTATACATTTTGTATCAGTGAATAAATTGGCTGTATATAAAAATTACCTGGGGAATTAAAAAAATTCTGAGTTCTAGGCTCTATTTTCAGATTTACTAAATGAGAATTTGGGGGGCTGATTTTTATATTCAGCCTGGTTTGGAATTCACTGCAGTATGTAATGTTGAAGGATTGTGGTTTCGGAGGGGAGAGTAAAAACTTGGAAACTGTTCTTTATTTGTAGTGAAATCTTACTGCACCAGTTGGAAAAAATTCCTCATGTTCGTTTGGTTTATGTGATTGTCAGAACAGAAATGTCTTTCTTTTCCGCCAGAGGCTATATTAGTTAGTTTCATTTTTTAGCAACTTTTTTTGGGTAAATTACTTTAAAACCTGCCTCTTCGCGGATTAAGCAGAAAATAAATGTGGTATCTTTTCTCTCATGACAGAGAATAAGATATTATGTATGACACAGAGAGTTCACGTAATCTGGGATTTTGTGTAGAAGCATAATGGGAAAATTAATGAGCTTCGTTAGAGTGTAGTAAATACACTAGAGTAACAATTTAGTAATTTGTCTTTACAAATTGAGTACTTTACTCAACACTAAATCAATTCTTGATAACTAGCAACTTATCAGAAGGTTAATAAAAAAATGCAGTCATCTAGGCTTCAAATACTGGCAACAAATTATTCTTCTAGAAGATGGATAACTCACAGAGAAAGACAAATAGGTATGATATCACTTATATGTGGAATCTGAAAATTAGAACTAGTGAGTATTACAAAAAAGAAATAATCACAGATGCAGAGAACAAACTAGTGGTTACCAGCAGGGAGAGTGATGGAGAGAAGGGTACCATAGGGGTAGAGGATTAGGCAGTACAAACTACTATGTAAAAAATAGATCAGGTACACAGGTGTATAGTACAACACAGGGAATATAGCCAATATTTTATAATAAGTATAAGTGGAATATAACCTTTAAAAATGGTGAATTGTACTGTTGTACACCTGAAACATATATTGTACATCAGCTATACCTCAATTAAAAAAAAAAGGAAGATGCAGAGATCTCATCTCTACTCTAGGCTCTTTGAGTAATTCAGTAGCTCGTGGTAGCCTTTTCATAATTATTAGAACTATGAATGGGTAGGACTCAATAAATTTCTGTTCTGTGATACTATCATAGCTATTTTCCTAATGGTAGTAAGGAATTATTGTGATTGTGCCATTTTTCCTTTTTTTTCAGTGTGAGTATTAAAAGACAGTAGCCACCCGACTTTGGTTATTCAACATGCAGAACAGACAAGGATATTGCAGCTATTGCTGTGTGCATTATAATAACCTGGAACAGGTGAGATGATCTTGTTAATATGATTATACTTCAAAGGATCCTAGTCATAACTTTCTCTTCTTTTACATTTTATTATATTCATTTATTCATCTAACAGACCGTATTGAGAATCTACTAATGGGCAGATACTGTTTAAGGTTCTAAGGATATGGCCATGAACAAAATCAGTTTCCCTCATTCATGAAGCTTACACTTTGGTGGAGACAGAAAATAAGTGGTCATGTAAATTTAGTACATAACATGTCAGATTGTGATAAATGTTATGCAGAAAATAAAATAGGGAAGAGTGTGTAATTTTAGGTAGGGTGTTCAGCTAAGGTTAAGGAAGTGCCATTGGAGCTGAGATTTTTTTTTTTTTTTGGCGTTTTAGGGCTGTGCCCGCAGCATATGGAAGTTCCCAGGCTAAAGGTCGAATCAGAGTTGTAGCCGCTGGCCTACACCACAGCCACAGCAATGCGGGATCCACGCCACATGTGTGACCTACACCACAGCTCCTGGCAACGCCGGATCCTTAACCCACTGAGTGAGGCCAGAGATCGAACCTGCATCACATGGATCCTAGTTGGGTTCATTAGCCACTGAGCCATGAAGGGAACTCCTGGAGCTGAGATTTGAATGAAGACTGGAGACCAGACTTGCTTCTCTCTGGGGGAAAGGTTTCTAGATAGAAGGACCAAGAGCAAGCACGGAAATCCTGAGGCAGAAGGGGGAGGAAGCCAATGTGGAGTCAAGTTGGGGGGTGGATGTTAAGTGACAGTGAAGAATTCAGAACATTAGACTTTCTAAGACATTGTAAAATAAGGTAAGACTTGGAATTTTATGCTTTGAAGCACCAAAGTTTTACATTTTGCTATAGTTGAATTTGTCTTTTTTCTTTTGTTGCTTACGCTTTTGTAGTTATAAAGATTACCTAATCCAAGATCATGAAGATTTATGTCTGTGTTTTCCTCTAAGAGCTTTATAGTTTTAGCTCTTATATTTAGGTCTTTGATTCACTTTGAGTTAATTTTTGTATATGATATGATTTATTTAGCTCCTAAAGGTCCTGTATTTTAAAAATACAGCCACACTAGGGGTTAGAATTTCAATATACGAATTTGGTGGAGGGTAGGTACATGGTTCAGTCTATAGCAGTTACATTGACTGAGTTTTTCGATGTTAAATCAATATTTCATTCCTGGAATAAATTCTCCTTGGTCGTGATATATAATCCTTTTTATATGTTTCTGAACTTGACTTGCTAGTATTTTGTTGAGGATTTTTGCATCTATATTTATAAGGTATATTGTCTGCAGCTTTTTTCCTTTGTGACTTCTTTGGTTTTGGTATCAGGGTAATACTGCCTTCATAGAATGAATTGAGTAGTATCCTTTTCTCTTCCTTTTCCTGGAAGGGTTTGTAAAACATCATGTATGGGGATTTTGAAATAAGTATTAGAAGAGACTCAAGTGGGGAATTTAGAGTCACAGGTGTAAGGTGAAGCAGTAATATAATGAAGCTCTGGTTCTTCTAGTGCTAAACTGTTTCATCTTAGATGATATCTAAGGCATGTTTACAGTATATAAAATTTTGCTATTTAGTGGCATTTGTTTTGTTTAATGATCTAACAATTACTCAAATTCACACTAAGGAAAAGCTTTTTTTTTTTTTTGTTACACTCACAACATCATGTGAAAGTTCCTAGGCCAGGGATTGAACCCGTGAAACAGCAGTGACCCAAACCACAGCGGTGGCAACACTAGATGCTTAACCTGCTGAGCCACCAGAGAACTGCAGGAAAAGGTTTTATTATTTTGATTTCCACACCTATGCCTTTTTAAAGAAGAAATAACTTTTTAATGCTGGTTAAAAACATAGCGAGACATAATAAATCAAAATTCTTAAATACTTCTCTCATGAATGATAAATTATATCATCATTTGAATGGAAGATTATTTGTTGAACTTTTGATAGTGATAGAATGTATTATACTTTAACTACAAGTTCTGTTCAGTAAGCATTCAGTATAATTTTTTTGGCCTAAGGTTTAAAATAATAATTTTTAGACATTTGGATACTTCTGTACTAAACTGACATTTTAAAAGGTTCTGTTGTTGACAGCCAAGGTAATTTGTACTAACTTAAAAAGCTTTGAGTTCCATGGTGGTTCAGCAGGGCCAAAAAAAAGTTTGAAAAAATATGTATGTGTGTGTATGTATATATATATATATATACACACACACACACATATATACATATATGTATGTACACACACACACACACACAGGTATGTGTGTGTGTGTGTGTGTATATATATATATCCAAAGCTTTGGAGAACTATTAAATAAATGAAGAGATATGGAGCCCAAATCTAGCTAAATATTTAACAGAATATTCAGCAGAAATAGTGGAAGCCAAGAGAAAGAAAACAACTAAAACAACTGCCAACTTAGAATCCTATACTCAGTAAATCAGGTGAAATAAAATATTTTTCAGTAAACAAAAACTAAGGCAGTTTGTCACCAGCAGATCCTTACTGAAGGGAATACTATAAAGAGAGCTTCAGGTAGAAGGAAAATGATTCCAGCTGGAAGCTCAGAGATACAGGAGGGAGTTAAGAACAATGGAAAGGTAATGGGCAGACAATCTAAATGAATAATATTTTGTGAAATTAACAATGGTGACATGTAACTTGGAAGGGGAGTAAATTGAGTTGTTCCCAAGGACTTTCCGTTATTCAAGAAGAGAGTAAAAGTAACAAGTAATTTTAGACTTTAACTAGTCAAGTTTGCATGTTATAATCTATTGCCACTAATAGAGTAGCAAAAAAGTCTATATAAAATATAGATCTTTATGGTCTATATAAAATTGGAATAATAAAAAATAGACCACAGAAAAACAAGAAAGAAGAGAAATAGGGATATTGTATAGGCAAGGACAGAATAATGAAACAAATTTTGCAGTGAAAGGTTACAAATTCCTATTGTGGCTCAGTGGGTTAAGAACCCAACTAGTATTCATGAGGATGTGGGTCCAATCTTTGGCCTTGTGTAGTGGATTAAAGGATCTGGCATTGCTGTAAACTGTGGTATAGGTCGAGGGTGTGGCTCAGATCTAGTGTTGTTGTGGCTATGGCATAGGCTGGCAGCTACAGCTCTAATCCCACCCCTAGCCTGGGAGCTTTCATTTGGTGTGGGTGTGGCCCTAAAAGACAAAAAAAGAAAAAAAAAACAGAGTAAATAGTCGGTAGCACCTTCTCTAACTTGCTTGTCCAAGAAGAGTCCAACATTTGATTGAGAGAAGTACCTTCTTAGCACTCACCGAATATAAGTAGATAATATTAAAAATAATGAATAAATACCATAAAAATGAAAGATCAAGTACAAATATACCAATAACACATTAAGTGAAAGTAGACTTGATGCTTGGATTAAACTGTATTCAATATTTTATCGGAGGTCCTAGCCAGGGAAATATGGAAAGAAGGAGAAGATAAAATGATAAAGATTGGATAAAAAGAAATAAAAACATAGTGTGATTGTGCATGAAGAAAATCCTAAAGATATCTAGATGAACTATGAAAATTGGTAAGTGATTGTGAAAACATTTTAGGCCAACATAAAAAGAAATTATCTTAGAGTTCCCACTGTGGTGCAGCAGGTTGAGGATCCAGTGATGTCTCTGCAGTGGTATGGGTTTGATTCCCAGACTGGCACAGTAGGTCACAGCTGAGGTTGGGATTTGATCCCTGGCTGGGAAATTCCATATGCTGCAGGCATGGCTGAGAAAAAAAAAAAATGTCTTTTTGGCTATGCCTGTGTCACGTGGAAGTTCCTGGGCCAGGGATCAAATCAGAGCCACAGCAGTGACAACACCAAATCCTTAACCACTAGGTCATCAGGATACTCAAAATTGTCTTTTTATGTATAAACACCACATAAAAAATTATATTTAAAAAAGATATTAACAACATTGAAAGGCATCAACTCTTGGGAGTTCCCATTGTGTCTCAGTGGTAACAAACCTGAATAATATCTGTGAGGATATGGATTTGATCCCTGGTCCTGCTCAGTGGGTTGGGAATCTGGCATTGCCATGAATAGTGGTGTGGGTCAGAGACACGGCCCGGATCTGGTATTGCTGTGGCTGTAGCATAGGTTGGCAGCTACAGGTCCGATTTGACCCCTAGCGTGGGAACCTCCATATGCCTTGGGTGCAGCTCTAAAAAGACAAAAATACCAAAACAACAAAACCATCAGCTCTTAAGGAATATATAGAACAAAATATATAAGAACTTTATACAGAAAACTGTAAACACAGAAATTTAAGAAAAACTAAATAATTGGCATGATATACCATGTTCATGGATTGGAAAAGTCAATGTTGTGAACATGTCAGTTCTGCCCAAAGTGATATATTGATTCAATGAAATTCTAATGAAAATTCCAGCAGTTTTTTAAAAAAATAAAAAGCAGCCAATTCTAAAAATATATATTGAACATGTGAAAGACCAAGAACACCAGGATAATTGTATTATTATTATTATTTTTGTCTTTTGGATTTTTAGGACTGCACCCGAGGACCTGAGGCATATGGAGGTTCCCAGGCTAGGGGTCGAATTGGGCTACAGCTGCCGGCCTGTACCACAGCCACAGTAACGCAGGATCTGAGCAGTGTCTGCGACCTTCACCACAGCTTACAGCAATGCCTGTAACCCAATGAGCAAAGCCAGGGATCAAACTCACATCCTCATGGATCCTAGTTGGGTTTGTTAACCACTGAGCCATGATGGGAACTCCAAACCAGGATAACCTTAAAGAAGAACAAAGTCAGAGGACTTAACTGTACCGGATATAAAACTTGTTATGCTATAGTAATTAAGATGATGCAGAGTTGGAAATAAACTAGAAATTCCCAAAACAGACGTGTATGTGTGGATATTTGAATTGTGACAAAGATGGCTCTAAAGAGCAGTAAGGACATGGCTTTCTTCAATAAGTGATACTGAGTCAATTTTATATCCATGCAGGGAAAAATGAAATTTTATTGCTAACTCATCCTGGATACAAAAATCAGTTTCAAATAGATTGTAGATGTAAGTATTGTAGGTAAAACTTTAGAAAGAAATAGGAGAAAATCTTCATGACTTTGAGGTGGTGGGGAGAGATTTTTAAACTGGTCACAAAAAACACTGGCAAAGAAAAAAAGTGGTAAGTTGGACTGCAGTGAAGTTAAAAAGCAAGAGGAGATGATTAAGAAGGTATAAAATGTACCTTATAATTATTCCTAGTAAAGAAGTTGGAATTGGTGTCTGTGTGCGTGGACCAATATAATTTTATTTTTTAATTTTTTTTTGCTATCATATGAATGGCCTTTATTGTTTGCAGTGGGAGGTGGAAGATGAAGAACAGAATATAACTTTATCTATGAACCCCCCAAACGCACACACGAAAGTGAAAAGACAGGCCACACAAAGGAAGATGATATAGATCTTCCTCTGTTTATTATGGGATTACATCCTGGTTGTAATCTGAAAATATCTTAAGTTGAAAATGCATTTAATAACCTAACTGTCTGAACAGCATCGCTCACCCTAGCCTACCCTAAAAGTGCTCAGAACACTTACATTAGCCTACAGTTGGGCAAAATCATTTAATACAAAGCCTATTGTATAATAATTGAATAGCTCGTGTAATCTGTTGAATTCTACAATGAAAATGAAAATCAGATGGTTATATGGCTATAGAGTGGTTGTAAGTGTATAGGTTGTTGACTCTCCTGATAATAAGACCTATCTCCCTTTTCCTCTGAGTCCTCTCCCAAGGGCACGGGTTATGCTATAGTAATTAAGATGATGCAAAGTTAGAAAGATTGAAATCTAATAAAGATCACTTTTCTTCCCTTCCTACCCTTCCTACGTGTGTTTCTTTCTTACAGCCTTGGTTGTACAGGAGTCCTTTTTACCAGTTTCCAGTGAGAATTGTTCCACATGTAGATGTGTTTTTGATGTGTTCTTGGGGGTGGGGCGGGGCTGGGGGGGGGCAGGTAAGCTCCATGTCCTTTAATATCCACATTGATTCAAGTTCCCCTTATGGTTTTCAGATGAATATTTTAGAATTGCTTTATAGGAAAGGTATTATCAGTTTATATATCTACCAGGAGTATAATAAAGCTATATTTTGATACTCTAATTACTGAGGATTACCCATTTTAAAATATTCATTTTCTTTTTGCTTTGTGTAGCATATGTCCTGTGATCAGCACAGATACTTGACCACACAGAGTAGACAACGGAGGGGTACCACTTGTTTGATGGAACGTTTCTTGCAGGATGTACTGCGGCACCACCCATATCATTATCAAGAAAGCGGGTAAAGTAACTGCGTGGAATAATATTAGTACACAGTTATATGTTACAGCAGATGTTTGTGTTACTGTTCCAGTATTTCTTAAACTGAATCTTTGAATCACAGAATAAATATAAAATGAAATATTATCTAGTAACTTACCTTTGCAATTGCTTAACTTTTTTTTTTTTTTGGCTTTTTAGGGCTGCACCCATGGCATATGGAAGTTCCCAGCCTAGGGGTCATATCAGAGCTGCAGCTGCCAGCCTACACCACAAGTCACAGCAACTCAGGATCTGATTCTTGTCTGTAACCAACACCACAGCTCAGGGCAATGCCGGACCCCTGACCCACTGAGTGAGACTGGGGATTGAACCTGCATCTCATGGATACTAGTATCCATGTTTCTGCTGCACCACAACAGGAATTCCCAATTCCTTAAAATTTTTTCCCAACTTAAGAAATTTTACTATAAAAATATGGACTATACTATGTTTTTTCCTAAAAAAATAGCCTTAGCCCAATAAATAATTATATGTCATGAAGGTGTTTTGTAAGGATGTTACAGGATTAAGCAGCGGGAAAAGTAGGAGCAAAATTACCCAGTAACCAAGTAAGGGTAATCAAAGTAAAAACTAAGTCAATTCCACATTAATAGAACTATTTGTTAACTCTTTGCTATTCTATTAAATAGAATTGGCTCTTTTTATAATTTGTCAATAGTATGATAGCATACTCTTGTATTGTTTTAACAAAAATAGATATTTTGGTATCATTTAAAAGTTAATGTCCCATGTTAAAGAAAAACTGGTAGAAAATCAGATTATATCCTGTGGTAAGTTTGCAGCTATAGTTATTATAGAAATTAAGTTAAAATAGATCTTTAGCACATCTGTGTAGAGTTAATTGAGTTCAGTATCACCAGTAGAAAAAAAAAAGATAAACTTCTTGAATGCCTTGCAAGTCACCAACCTAGAAATGAACAAATAGTGAAAAAGTTTTAATTGAGAAAAATTAGGAAAAAAATGTGTGGTTTCTTCACTTGTAGAAAGATGGAATTAGCTTATCTTGGGGTCAGTATACATTTCCAGTTTATAGTGTATACAAACAATGCTTCAGCAAACATATATATGTATACATGCAACTCTTTCTGTGGAGTAGATTCCTAGAATTTGAACTTTTGGGCTAAAGTTTATGGACATTAAAAATATCTAAAATTTTTTCAACTTTTCATTTGGGAGTAATTTTAGGCTTACAAAATTTCGTTGCAAGGAATTCTTGTGTAACTTTCACAAATGTTAAATCTAATGTTAAATCTAAAATAACCGTAGTATAGTGATAAAATCCATGAAATTACATTGATAATGTTAAATCTAAAATAACCGTAGTATAGTGATAAAATCCATGAAATTACATTGATAATGATGCTATTTATAAATCTGGTTCAGATTTTGTTACTTACCTTGCCAATGTCCTTTGTTTGGGCCAGGATTCAATCTAGGACCACCCATTGCATTGCTTTTTCACCTCTTCTTATTTCTCTTCATCATGAGTTGTTCCTCAGTCTGTCTTTGCTTTCAAGACCTCTGTACTTTTTAGCAGATTAGCCAGTTATTTTGTATTTATTACTGAATTTGAGTGTGCGTGATGTTTCCTCCTGATTAAACTTAGGTAATGCATTTTGGTAAGAATAAATTGTAACTGATGGTTGTGCCCTTCTCATTGTATCAAATCGGAAGACCTATGATGTTGGTTTGTTTCATTGCTGGTGGTGTGGACTTGGATCACTTGATTAAGGTGGCTTCTCCACCCTAAAGTTGTTGTTTTTCCAAGTTGTAATTAATAAGACACTTGTGGAGAAGTACTTAGAGACTGTATAAATACCCCGTTTCTCATCTCACTTTTACCCACTTATTTTAAGCATTCATTGATGATTCATCCCTGAAACAGTAGTTATGTGTATTAATCATAATTCTGCCATTAGGAAGAGCTTTCTTGTTCCCTCATGTAGTTATTTATATCATTTTAAACTCATGAGTGTGTCTTTTATTCAGTGGGTTTTAATCCATTATTATTACTTATTTTGTTGCTCAAATTGTATGTGAAAAATTTTAATTCTTTAAAATTAAAAGTTTTATTTTTTAACTCAGTGAATATTTTAAGTGAAGTATAGTTGCTGTACAATATTTTATGTTGCAGATGTACAATATTGTGATTCATAATTTTTAAAGGGCATATTCCATTTCTAGTTGTTATAAAATATTGGCTGTATTACCCATATTGTACAATATATCCTTGTAGCTTATTTTATAACTAATAGTTATACTTCTTACTTCCCTACCCCTATTGCTCCTCCCTTCTTCCATCTCCCCACTGTTCTGTATATCTGAATTGACTTCTTTTTTGTTGTATTCACTAGTTTGCTGTATATCTACATGTAAGTGATATCATACTACACTTGTGTCTTTCTGTCTGACTTATTTCATTTAGCATAATGCCCTCCAAGTCTGTTCATGTTGATTCAAATGACAAAATTTTGTTCTTTTTTTTTTTTTTTGTCTTTTTGCCTTTTTTTATGTAGAGCCGCACCCGCGGCATGTGGAGGTTCCCAGGCTAGGGGTCTAACAGGAGCTGTAACCGCCGGCCTTCGCCACAGCAACACAGGATCCGAGTTGCGTCTGCAACCTTCACCACAGCTCACGGCAACACCGGATCCTTAACCCACTGAGCAAGGCCAGGGATCGAACCCACAACCTCATGGTTCTTAGTCGGATTTGTTAACCACTGAGCCACGAAGGGAACTCCAAAATTTTGTTCTTTATTATGGCTGAGTAGTATTCTGCTGTGTGCATGCGTGTGCATGCGTGTGTGTGTGTGTGTGTGTGTGTGTGTGTGTATTTCACATCTTCTTTATCCAGTCATGGCACTGATGGGACACTTAAGTTGCTTCCATATCTTGGCAATTGTAAATGGCACTGCTGTGAACATTGGGATGCATGTTATCTTTTCAAATTATTGCTTTTTCTTTTTTTTCGGATATACACTTAGGAGTGGAATTATGGTAGTTCTATTTTTAGTTTTTTGGAAACCTCTATAGTGTTTTCCACAGTGGCTGTACTGACTTGCATTCCTACCAACAGTGTATGAGAGTTTTCTTTTCTCCATATTCTTGCCAACATTTTTTTGCATGTGTTTTTTTTTGGTGATAGCCATTCTGACAGGTGAGGTGATATCTCTTTGTGGTGTTAACTTGCATTTTCCCTGATAATTAGTCATGTTGAGCATCTTTTCATGTACCTGTTGGCCATCTACATTTCTTCTTTGAAAAAATATCTGTTCAGTTCTTCTGTCCATTTTTAAGTCATGTTGTTTGCTTTTTTGGCCATGCCCATGGTATGCGGAATTTTCTGGGCCAGGGATTGAATCTGAGCCACAGCAGTGATGATGCCAAATCTTAACCACTAGGCCACCAGGGAACTCCCAATTATTTGTTTTTTTTGATGTTGAGTTGTTTGAGCTGTCTATAGAAGTTGGATATCGATCCCTTATTGGTCACATCATTTGCAAACATTTTCTCTGATTCAGTGGATTGTCTTTTCATTTTGTCTATGGGTTCCCTTTGCTATTCAAAAGCTTTTAAGTTTAATTAGGTACGTTTATTTTTTTTTTTGCCTTCCTTTTGTTGGCTTTAGAAGCCAGATCCAAAAAATATTTCTATGATTTATGTCAGAATGTCCTGCCTATGTTTTCCTCCAGGAGTATTATAGAATCTGACCTTAACATTTGGGTCTTTAAACCATTTTGAGTTTATTTTTGTGTATGGTGCTAGAGAAAGTTCTTTTTTTTTTTTTGGCTGCCCCATGGCATATAGAGTTCCTAGGCCTGGGATCAGATCTGAGCCACAGTTGCAAGCTATGCTGCAGCTTGTGGCAAGCTGGATCCTTTAATCCACTGTGCTGGCAGAGGGATCTAACCTGCATCCTGGCACTGCAGAGATGCTGCCAATCCTGTTGCACTACAGTGGGAACTCCAGAGAATGTTTTTTTTTTTCATTTTTAACAGTTTTTTTGAAGTATAGTTGATTTGCAGTGCTGTGATAATTTCTGCTGTACAACAAAGTGATTAAGTTATACATGTACACACATCCATTCTCTTTCAGATTCTTTTCCAACATTTTCAGGTTATCACAGAATATTGGATAGAGTTCTCTGTGTTATACAGCAGGTTCCTGTTGGCCAGTCATTCCATATATGACAGTGTGCATATGCCAGTCTCAAACCCTCAGTCCATCCCTCCCTCCATCACCTGTCCCTTTTGGTAACCATAAGTTTTTCTAAGTCTGTGATGAGTCTCTTTCTCTTCTGCAAATAAGTTCATTTGTATCATTTTTTTTTTTAGATTCTGCATGTAAGTGGTGTCATATGATATTTGTCTTTCACTGTCTGACATAGTTCACTTAGTATGATAATTTCTGGGTCCATTCATGCTGCTGCAAATGGTATTATTTCATTCTTTTTTATGGCTGAGTAATATTCCATTGTATATATGTACCACATCTTCTTTACCCATTCTTCTTTTGGTGGACATTTAGGTTGCTTCCATGTTTTGGCTATTATAAAGATTAGTGCTGCAATGAACACCGGGGTGCATGTATCTTTTTGAATTATGGTTTTCTCCAGAGAGATGCCCAGGAGAGGGATTTCTGCATCATATGGCAAAGAATATTTGAATTTCATTCTTTTTACATATAGCTGTCCAATTTTCCCAGAACTACTTATTGAAGAGACTGTCTTCTCCATTGTATATTCTTGCCTACATTGTCATAGATTAATAGACCATAGGTATGTGGGTTTATTTCTGGCTCCCTATTTTATTCCATTGATCTGTGTACCTGCTTTTGTGACAGTACCATACTGTTTTGATTACTGTAGATTTGTAGTATAGTGAAGCCTGGAAGGATTATACCTCCAGCTTTATGTTATTTTTCTCAGGACTGTTTTGGTCACTCGGGATCTTTTGTGTTTCCATACACATTTAAAATTTTTTGTTCTAGTTCTGTAAAAAAATGCCATTGGTATTTGGATAGGGATTGCTTTGAATCTGTAGATTGCCTTGGGCAGTGTGGTCATTTTAACAATATTAATTCTTCTAATCCAAGAACATGATATATTTTTCCTATCTGTTTGTATTGTCTTCAGTTTCTTTCATCAATGTCTTATAGTTTTTCAAGTACATGCCTTTAACCTTATAGGGTCAGTGTATTTCTAGGTATTTTATTCTTTATGATGTGATGGTAAATGGAATTATTTCTTTACTTTCTCTTTTTGATGGTTGTTGTTAGTGTATAGAAATGCAATAGATTTCTGTATATTAATCTTATGTCCTACTGCTTTGCTGAATCCATTGATGAACTCTAGCAGTTTTCTGGTGGTGTTTTTGGATTTTCTATGTGTAGTATCATGTCATCTGCAAGTAGTGACAGTTATATTTTTTCCTTTCCAATTTGAATTTCTTGTTTTCTTTTTCTTGTCAGATTGCTGTAGCTAAGACTTCCAAAATTATGTTGAATAAAAGTCGTGAGAGTGCACATCCTTCTCTTATTCCTGATCTTAGAAGAAATGCTTCTTCAGCTTTTCACTGTTGAGTATGGTGTTAGCAGTGGGTTTGTCATATATGGCCTTTATTATGTTGAGGTTTGTTCCTTTTATGCCCACTTTCTGGAGAATTTTTATTGTAAACGGTTGTTGAATTTTAATTAAAAGTTTTTTTTTTTCTGCAGCTATTGAGATGGTCATACGGTTTTTATTCATCAGTTTGTTAATGTGGTACATCACATTGATTAATTTGAAAATGTCAAACCATCCTTGCACCCCTGTGATAAACCCCATTTAATCATGGTGTATGTTCCTTTTAGTGAGTTGTCGGATTTGATTTGCAAGTATTTTGTTGAGGATTTTTGCACATATCATCATTAGTGATATTGGCCTGTAATTTTCTTTTTTTAATGATATCTTTGGTTTTGATATCAGGATGATTCTGGCCTCATAGAGTGAGTTTGCGAGTGTTTTTTTTTCTAACCTTATACCTAGAGAAAGTAGAAAAAGAACAAACAAAACCCAACGTTACTAAAAGGAAAGTAATCATAAAAATCAGAGCAGAAATAAATGAAATAGAAAATTAAAAAATTGAAAAAATCACTGAAACTAAAAGCTGATTCCTTGAAAATATAAACAAAACTGATAAACTTTTAGCCAAATTCATAAAGAAAAAAAGGAAAAGGGCCCAAATCAATAAAATCAGAAATAAGACTTCACATTGTGGCTCAATGGTTAACAAATCTAACTAGCATCCATGAGGATGCAGGATTGATCCCTAGCCTTGCAGTGGGTTAAGGATCTGGTGTTGCCGTGAGCTGGGGTGTAGGTTGCAGACACGGCTTGGATCCTGCATTGCTGTGGCTGTGGCGTAAGCAGGCAGCTACAGCTCTGATTTGACCCCTAGCCTGGGAACCTCCATATGCCACGGGTGTGGTCCTAAAAAAGCAAAAATAAAATAAAATAAGATAAAATAAAATCAGATATGAAAAAGGAGAAGTTACAGCTGACACAACAGAAATACAAAGGGTTGTAAGAGACTACTATAAGCAACTATAAGCCAATAAAATGGACAACCTAGAAGAAATGACAAATTCTGGAAAGGCAGAATCTTGTGACTGAACTAGGAAGAAATAGAAACACTTAGAAAATAAAGTTTTAATGTTTATTTTTTTTTTTGCTTTTTAGGGCTGCACCGTGGCATATGGAGGTTCCCAGGTTAGGGTTCTAATCAGAGCTGCAGCTGCTGGCCTATGCCATAACTACAGCAACATCAGATCTGAGCCATGTCTGCGACCCACACCACAGCTCACTGCAATGCCAGATCCTTAACCCACCGAGCAAGGCCAGGGATCGAACCCACAACCTCATGGTTCCTAGTTGGATTCGTTTCTGCTACATCATGACGGGAGCCCCAAAGTTTTAATTCTTGATAAACATTTCCTAGAAGGCTATACCAACCTATATAGAGTATATGCAGTTGGTATACACACACACACACACACACACACACACACACACACACACACATCAGTAGTATGTCAGAGTCTCATTTCCTGTCACAAAGAGGGATCATTCACCTCTTTTTTCCCCTCTAATATAACAGACCAAAAAATATCTATCTTAATTAGTGTTTACTTATGAGTAAAATGTAATTTCTCTCTATATATTTATTAGACATATATTTATCAAATGAATTGTTTTCGTGTACTTTGCGTATTTTTCTGTTGAACTATTTGTATATTTTGAATTCGTATGCAGTATTTATGGATAGTAATTCTTTGTAATTTAAATGTTATTTGTATTTTAAGTGTCAGAATTTGTTATGTGTCTTTCAATTGTGTATGTTATATTTTTTACCAAAGGTAAAGAAACATTTTGACATTATCGGATCTGAGGGAAATTTTCCTTTTTTTGCTTTTGTGCCTTTTTTTCATTCCATTGTTTATTCTTTTTGGTATTTTTATTTATTTATTTATTTATTTATTTATTTATTTCTTCTTTGCCTGTCCTCCGCTCTCCCCCCAGCATATGGAGTTTCTGGGCCAGGGATCAGATCCCAGCTGAAGCTATGACATACACCACAGCTGCAGTAGCACTGGATCCTTAACCCACTGCACTGGTCCGAGAATGGAACCTGTGTCCCTGCTACTGCAGATACACAGTTGATCCCATTGTGCCTTAGCAGGAACTCTGTCTTCTTTTAAAAGTTTTTAATCTTTCTAGAATTTGTTTTTATATATGGTATATGACAGGACTTATGTTTTTTTAAATATGTATTATCTCCACGGATATAAAATGTCACTGAAACAAACTAAATTCCTGTATTTGTGTGTGTATATCTATATCTGTATATCTATATCTGTATATCTGATTTTGAATAACATTTTCTTTCCTTGAATTTATTTTGGTTGTGCCCAAGGCATATAAAAATAACAGGGCCAGGGATTGAACCTGCTCCACAACAGTGACCCAAGGTGAAGCACTGACAATGCTAGATCCTTAACCTGCTAGACCTCAGGGAACTCCTCTTTGAATTTTTTTGTTTGTTTGTTTGTTTTAACAGCTGTACCTGTGGCATATGGACGTTCCTGAGCCAGGGATCAAATTGGGGCTGCAGCTGCAGCCTATGCCATAACCACAGCAGCCCTGGATATGAGCTGCATCTGTAACCTATTCTGCACCTTGCAGCAACACTGGACTTAACCCACTGAGCCAGGCCAGGATTGAAACCGCATCCTCACAGAGACAATGTTAGGTCCTTAACCTGCTGAACCACAATGGGAACTCCTAAATTTTTTTAAATCCCACACCAACGCCACATTACTCAATTATGTTTATAAGCTTTCTAAATTATAGAGTTCATTTTTTAAAAATGTCATCTCTCTTCCCTCTTGTCTAGACATTGTTGATTTTTCTATTATTTTGGACTTGCTGAAAATCAGCTCTTGCTTTTTTTTAATTTCCTATTTATTGGTTTTTCTTTTTGTTCAGCTTTCCTGTGGGAGAGGATTTGGTTATTTCTCTGTCTTTTTGCATTAGGTACTCATTTAATTAATTTGTGTTTATAAATTCTTTTTTATTTATTTTTATGGATTCACCTGCGGCATATGGAAGTTTCCTGGCAGGGGTTAAATCTGAGCTGCAGCTGTGACCTATGCTACAGCTGTGGCAATGCTGGATCCTTCAACCCACTACACTGGGCCAGGGATCGAACCTGCACCTCCATAGTGACTGAGTGGCTGCTGTCGGATTCTTAACCCACTGCACCACAGCAGGAACTCATAGTAATTCTTCACTATTTTAATTTATTTTTTAAAATTAAAGTATAGTTGGAGTTCCCGTCATGGCTCAATGGTTAACAAACCTGACTAGCATCCATGAGGATGCGGGTTCGATCCCTGGCCTCACTCAGTGGGTTAAGGATCCGGAGTTGCTGTGAACTGTGGTGTAGGTTGCAAACATGGCTCAGATCCCGCGTTGCTGTGGCTCTGGCATAGGCCGGTGGCTACAGCTCCAATTGGACCCCTATTGCTTCTTGGCCTTTTGGCTAAGATCAAGTAGGTATCTGTTCTTATCAGTTTAATATCTGATACATCCTCTATTCAATTGGACCCCTAGCCTGGGAACCTCCACGTGCTGCGGGTGCAGCCCTAAAAAGACAAAAAAAAATTATAGTTGACACCTAATTATTATTTATTTATTTATTTGTTTGTTTGTTTTTTAGGGCCTCACCCAAGGCATATGGAAGTTCCCAGGCTAGTGGTTGAACTGGAGCTCCAGCTCCAGCCTACCCCACAGCAGCGCCAGATCCGAGCTGCATCTGTGACCTATACCACAGCTTATGGCAGCACCTGATCCTTAACACACTGAGTGAGGTCAGGGATCGAACACACATCCTTGTGGATACTAGTTGGTTTCATTTCCCCTGCTCCGCAACGGGAACTCCAGCCTAGTTATTTTTTAAATGGGAGATTTTAGAGGGTGTAGTTTTCATTTTGATTCCATCTCGTAGATTTGATATACAGTTATTTTGTTTATAGTTTTAAAAAACTTCCTTTTTAGCATCAGAGTTACATAAAAGAGTGGTTTTTGGCCTTTAACGGTTACATTTAAGAGGACTTTCTGTTGTTGTTATAAAATTAGTTTAAAATGAGTAGAAGGAGTTCCCACAGTGGCTCAGTGGTAACAAACCCAACTAGGATCTGTGAGGACTCAGGTTCCATCCCTGGCCTCGCTCAGTGGGTTAAAGATCTGGTGCTACCCTGAGCTATGGTGTACGTCACAAATGCAGCTCGAATCTGGCATTGCTGTGGCTGTGGTGTAGGCCAGTGGCTACAGCTCTGATTCGACCCCCTAGCCTGGGAAATTCCATATGCTGTGGTGTGGCCTCACAAAAAGTGAGAAAAAAAAGGAGTAGAAGTATGAATTATGATTTGTTAATTTTAAACACACACAAATACAGATGAAAGTCTTTTGGAATTTCCAAGCTCTTTGATTTTATGATTCTGGCTTCCTTTCTTTTCCTAGCCAAATGTTACAAAATTAATCTTATTTTGGGAATCTTTGTATTCTAGGAATCTGGCCCATGATAGAAAGAAAGTAACATTTATTATGCTTTTTTAAAAAAACATTTTATAGAGTTCCTTCTGTGGTGCAGTGTGTTAAGAATCCAACTGCAATGGCTTGGGTTGCTACAGAGGCAAGGGTTCGATCCCCACCCTTGTGCAGTGGGTTAAAAGATTTGGCATTGCTGCAGCTGTGGCAGCGGTGCCTGAACTGGGAACTTCCACATGCCACAGGTGCGGCCATAAAAAATTAAAAAAAAAATAGATGTCAGAATATTTTTATGGATTTTTCCCCTTGCTTTTTAGATCAGTGCAAAATGAGAGACTTCATATGAATTCTGCGTCACCTTCTGAAGTGGTTCCTAATGATCATTTTATTCCTGAAGAAATGACTGAGGATGCTGCTCGAGTCAGAGAAGAGACATCCACCAAGGGTTTTGAACTTGTTAAAGAGTTGTATTCTAGACCTGGTAAATCTCAGGAATTTATACAGGGTGTTTCAGTTCGACCATCAGTTATTCAAAAACTGGAGAAAGGACAGCCACAGCCCTTAGAGTTTGTTCATAAAATTGGGAGCGGTATGAAAGAATTGAATCCAGTTGGTATTGGTTACAATACAAATAATCAAAATATAATATGTTCCTCAGTGATTTCTAACACTCCCGTTAGTTATTTACATGAAAGTTCTCATGAAAGACCAGTTACAGCTAATAATACTGCTGGGTTACCATTAGGAGTCCCTTTGGATTCAGTTAACAAATGTAACCCAAACAAAATTGACAAATACCCTAAACAGCTAGACAAGGGCTCTGTGCTACCATCCCATCCAGAAACTTCTTCAGTTTCATATCAGAACCCTGAAGACTCAAACAGGAAATCTTTATGTATAAATTTAGATAAATTGATTTTACAGGAAAATGTAAAATCTCAGGGTGAAACTTTGTCAGCTGACTTTAAAGTCCATGACTGTGTGTATACTGAAGGCTCCTTAAAACTGGAATCTCTTTCCCAATTAGCAGTAAACCAAGCAATCAACCTGAATAAAACTGACATCCCTTCTAATAAAGAAATCTTTGAAGATGGCCTTCCAAAGCACCCTGAGAAATTCTTTCCCAATACGGAACACACCCAAGAAGGAAGGCATTTAGTTTTTAATAAGTTAGCCTTTTTGGAACAGGAGACCTCAGCGTGTTCTGAAATGAAGTTTACTGGTGGCTCTCTTCAGTCAGTGTCCTATCATCCTGAAGACGCTATGCCAGACCTCTGGAAGGAGGAGCAAATTTATGAAGAAGATACAAACTATGAATCAAAAGGTTCTGAAATGAGTTTTGATGGCAGTTCCTCTTTTTATTCACTGGCTGACCAACCAAAAGCAACTGCTAAAGAAATAAACCCTTCAAAGGAAGTAGATGCTGATTTTCAGTATAAGAGTAATAAGTCTTGTGTTTCTGAAATAAGCTCTGATTGTGATGTCTCTCTTCAGTTGACTACCAACCAAACTCAAGTAGCCGTTAAAGATGGAAATGTTCAGGCAGGAATGCGTATTAGGCTGGTTGACGAAAGCTATGAATCTAGTGAGTCTGAGATGGATTTTGATTGTGATGCCTCTGTTTGGTCAACTGATGATTACCTCCAACATCTTGAAAAAGAAATAAGCCTTCCTAAGAGGGTACACATTGACTTGGTTGATATGGACTATGGATCTAGTAGCTCTGAAAGAAGCACTGATTCTGTTTCCTCACTTCAGTCCATGGTTGACCAATTCCCTATGGCTGTCACAGAAACACAACTTCAGAAGAAGGTTCGTGTTGGTTTGGTTGATGAAAACTATGGGTCGAGTTGTTCTGAAACAAGTTTTGATTGTGCAGTTTCTCTTCAGTCAGTAGTTGATCATTCTCAACTGACAGTCAAAGAAAGAAACCTGGAGGATAGGCTTGTCTGTCTGAAAGATAAGAATCATAAACCCAGTAGTGCTCAAGCACACCTTGATTGTGATATCTCTCTTGAGACAGTGACTGACAAACCTCAGAGGGCTGTGGAAGAAACAAATTTTCTGAATGACCTTGTGGATATGAGCCATGAGTCTCATGGTTTTGAAGTGAGTTTTCACACTGATGCTCAGTCAGTGCCTGACCAATCCCAAGTAGCAGTTGAAGAAGTAAACCCTCAGAAAGTAGCTACTGACTTGGAGAATAAGAGTGTTAAATCTAGCATTTCTGATTCAAGTTTTGATTTTGATTCTCATTCTTCTCTTTTCCGATCAGCTAATGATCAGCCTCAAGGAGCTCTGGGTGAAATAAATCTGAAAGAGTTAAACGTTGACATGGAAGTTAAGAGCTATGGGTGTTCCAGTTCTGAGTTGACTTTTGATTCTGATCCTCCTTTTATGTCAGTTACTGAGTATCCTGAGCTGGATGCTGAAGAAATAAGAAAGAAGCACATTAACCTGGAAGATGGGAGTTTTGAGTCAGTTAGTTCTGAAATAACTTTTGATTCTGATATACCTCTTAGTTTACCGACTGATCGACAGGGAGTAGCTGTTAAAGAAACATTCATTCAGAAAGAAGAGTCTCTACACTTAGAAGGGAAGGACAATGATCCCTCTGGTTCTGAAATAAGTTTGGATTCTTATATTCCTTTTCATTTAGTGACAAATCTTTCAGAAGAAGCTGTTAAAAAGCTAAATCTTCAAAAAGAAGAATGGGTACACTTAGAAAATAAGGAAAATGAACCTAGTGAGTCTGAGTTAAGTTTTGATTGTGATATTTTTCATTCAGTGACTGGACATGCAAAAGATCCCATTAAAGAAAAAAACCTTCATAAAGAAGAGAATATACACTTAGAAAATAAGGGTAGTGTATCCAGTGTTTCTGAAAGCAGTTTGAAATCTGATAGTTCTTTCCATTTACTAACTGATCATCCTGACATAGCTGTTGAAGAAGTAAACCATAAAAAAGAACATGTAAACCTAGCAGATCAGGGTAACGAGTTAAGTGTTTCTGAAACAAGTTTGGATTCCAGTATCCCTTTTCAGTCAGTGACTCACAAGCCTGAAGAACTATGGCTTCAAAAAGAAAAGGATGCCAAGTTCAAAGGTAAAAGTACTGATTTTAGTGATTCTGAAATAGATTTAGATTCTGATGTCCGTCATTATTCAGTGATCGAACCTGAAATAGCTGCTAAAGAAATAAGTGTTCAGAAAGAAGAATGTGTTGTTCTAGAGAACAAGAGTGATAAATATAGTGGTTTGGAAATAATTTTGGACTCTGAGGTCCCTCCTCAGTCAATGACTGAAAAACCTCAAATAACTGTTTTGAAGGAGGACTGTGTTGACCCAGAAGATAAAAGTATTGGACTTAGAGATTTTGAAATAAATTTGGGTGTTGATGCTCCCCTTCATTCAGCCACTGACCAAACTCAGCTAGTTCTTTTGAAGGAAAAACATGTTGATCTGGAGGATACAAGCAGTGAATCTAGTGATGGTAAAACAGGTTTTGATTCTGATTATCATCTTCAGCCATTGTCTGAACAATTTCGGGAAGTGGTTAAAAAAGCACACCTGTGGGAGGAAGAGGATATGGGCCTGAAAAATAAGGTTGATGAACCTAATGGTTCTAAATTAATACATAATTCTGATGTTTCTCTTCAGTCTGTATCTGATCAAACTGAAGTGGCTGTTAAACAAATAAACCTTGAGAATCAAGGTCATGTGTGCTTGGAAGATAAGAACAGCCAATACAGTAGTTCTGAAATGAGTTTGGATTCTGATTTCTTGGTTCAGTCAATAGTTGATCATCCTCAGATAACTATTTTGGAGCAGGAGCATACTGAGCTAGAAAATGAGCACAATTCATCTTGTGGTTCTGAAATAAGTTTTTATTCTGATTACCCTTTTCAGTCAGTGACTGACCAGTTTAAAGAAACTATTAAAGGAATAAACCTTTGTAAGGATGAAGTTAATGTGGAAGATAAGAGAGATGAATCTAAGAGTTTTGAAATTATGTATGATTCTGATGTTCTCCTTCAGTCAGTGTCTGGCCAAACAGAAGAAATTGTTAAGGAGTTCAGCCTTTGGAAGAAGCATGTTGATTTGGAAGATAAGATTGTCAAGCCTAGTGAATCAAAGATTAATTTTGATTCTGATAAACCTCTTCAGTCTGTGGCTAATGAAATTCAAAATACTGGTACAGAAATAAATCTTCTGAGGGAGGGACATGTTTGTCTGGATAGTAAGAGTTATGAGCCCAGTGATTCTGAAATCATTTATATTTCAAACGCCCCTCTCCAATCAGTGATTGAGGAACCACACATTTTGGAAGAGCAACAAGCCAATTTGGAAGATAAGAGCAGTGATCCTTGTGATCCTGAAATAAGTTTTGTTTCGGATGATCCTCTTCAGTCTGTGGCTGTCCAGCTTCCAAATTCTATTAAAGAAATAGGTCTTTGGAGGGAAGACCACATTTACCTGGAAGATAAGAAGTATAAACTAGGCGATTTTGAAGTAAGCTATAATTCTGATCTTTACTTCATAGCTGGTCATTCTCCTGTGGCTTTCAAAGAAATAAACATGCAAGGGAAGGATCATGATGACTTAGAAAATAAGAACTGTGAACTTAGTGTTTCTGAAATAAAATGTGATTCTGGTGTTCATCTTCAGATGAACCAAGTTGACCAACCTCAAGTGATTTGCAAAGAAAGCAAGCTTCACACAGGAAAGCATTTTGGCATGGAAGAAAACATCAGTGAACCTAGTGATTCTGAAATGTGTGATTCTGATGTCCCTCTTCAAATCGTAATAAATGAACCTGAAGTGTCAGACAAAGAAACAAATCTTCAAAATATGTTATTTGTGGACCTGATGGCTGGCGATAGTGATTGCGAAATGATTTCAGATTCTGATGACCCTTTTCAGCCAGTGATTGACTCACCTGAAGTGACTGAAAAAGACATCAGCTGTATAAATGCAGAAAGTTTTATTCTAGAAGGTGAGAACTGTGAATCTTATGATTCTGAACTAGGATATGTTTGTGAAGCCTCTCCTCAATCAGTGACAAACCATTCCAAAAAGACCTTCAAAGTAGTAAACCAGAAGCAGGACTATATAATCCTGGAAGAGTCAAGCTGTGAGCCTTATGCTTCTGAAATAAATTTTCAAATTGATCCTTCTCATCAGTCACCAGGGCCTAAAAAAAAAAAGGCAAAATATATTGAGCCAAAAGATAAGAGCCGTCAATCTAATAGTCTTAAAAATTTTTTTGAATGGGAAAAGACTTCTCAGCTAGTGACTCACCAAGGGCAGAAGGCTGACAAAGGAGTTAACCTTTGGAAAGATGTAGAAAATATTGGCCTAAAAGATAAAAACTGTGACTCTGGTGTTTCTGCAGTTGATTGTAATGCCTCTCCTGAGTTGGTGAACCATCAGATGCCTGATAAAGAAAAACTTCTGAAGTTAAAACATACAAATCTAGGAAATATGAGCTGTGAACCTTGTGGTTCTAAGATGAATTTTCAATGTCATCCCTCCCTTCAGTCTGACACTGACCAGCCTCAAGAAGCCGTTAATAAAATGGACCTATTTAAGAAGATGGTTTTTGACCCGAAAGAAGCAAGCCATAATTCTCATTCATGCTCTGTTCCTGTGGTTAATTCTGTAAGGAACCGGGAGAAAGCAAAGGAAGTCATAGAAGATGATCCTGATGAACCAGTTCTTGAAGCCTTGCCTCATGTCCCTCCTTCATTTGTGGGAAAAACCTGGTCTCAGATAATAAGAGAAAATGACATGAAAATTAATGCTCTTGTGAAAGAGTTTAGGGAAGGTCGTTTCCATTGTTACTTTGATGATGATGGTGAGACCAGGAAAATAAAAAAAAAAAATTTGAATAAAGGAGAAAAGATTACCTGGACTGACCTCAATCAGGACACTGCATCAATTCAATTTCTCTCAGATTGTGATGATAATGCAGGTGGTATTTCAGATATTGATGACTTTTCAGTGGCCTTAGATAAGCCTAGCCATTATCCTTCAGCAAAGAGGTATTATGAACAAACATGGGGAGTGGCTTCTCAACGCCAGGCTGTAAAAGTCAGTCATGGAACTCAGACCAATCTCACAAGTCACCCAAGGATGAAAAGAAGAATAACCGGACAAGAGAAAGACTCTCCAGTAAGGAAGCATTTACGTTTACAGAATGGCAGAAAGACAAAAAAGAAAGTAGAAATTGGAACACTTGAATTTCCTGAATCATATATTACAGTTTTGAATCATTTGCAAACAAATGCCTTAATATCTGTTCTTTCTTCAAATATTAAGCTGAAGAAAGGTGAATCCAACATCTTCTCTAAAAGGAGGTACCATAGTAGAAATAATTGGGAAATTATCATACAGTACAAATATAAACACAATCCCTTTAATTATAAGGGTCCATTGAATAAGCGAATTGTATTTGATCCTTCTCTGAACATAGAAGTACCAGGGTCTGACAGGAGTAACTGTATTGAAATTCATTTTAACCACCTAAATTCCAGCGCAGAAGATGATGTACACAGCTTTGCTTCAGCACCTTTTATGACAGTGTCAGTAAGGCATGAATTAATGTCACATCAGGAGGCCAATGAATCTTCTATGTTTCTGGAAAAATCCCAGGTTTTGAATTCTAGTAAAGTTCCAAAGGAAAGTAATTTCCAGTCAACTCTTTTAAATCGTGATGTTGCCAAAGTTTCTCCCAAACCAGTTAGAATTACATTTTTGGAAAGTAAAAAGAAAATTCAGAAAAAGAAGGTGACAGCTAATAACAATCCAGGTTTTCCCAAAAAGGGTTGTAGACCAATTATTCCCCAGCAGAAAACCAGAATTGCTTCTGAAAAACAATCGATTTGGATTCAGACCAAACTAAGTGATATAATTAAAAAGTATATTCCCCAATACTCTGTTTTTTTGCGTCACAAATATTGGTCCAGTAGCAGTCTTGTTAGGGTGCACCTTAAGAAGAAAAAAGTGGATGTCAGTAGGTTAAAGAAGGCCAAGAGATCAGCGAAAATGCTTTCAAACTCCTTGGTTCCATCAGTTGATGCTAAAGAGAAGTCAAGCAATGTAGCAAGCTCTTCTCCCAAGCAACCTGTGCAAGATTCTTCTGGTGTTGCAGGAAATAATAAGAATGGTAATAAAAAACAAACAAACAAACAAAGAAAACAAAGAGAGCCTTCTAGACCTGTTAGAAGATATGCTTTGAGAAGTTTACATTCTGATGTTCCACATTCTGATAGAGTGAGGACCCGGCTCTCAAGCAAATCGTGAGGTTATGAGATAAACTAGACGTGTTTCTGTAAGGGCTAGTTGAGGCTTCAGTACTTCAACTGAGAATAGCTTTGGTACCTAGTGTACATAGCTTTCCTTACTTTAGTGGATAAATAAACCTTCAGCTATTTTGCTATTGACTTATTTTTCAGAACTTTTATATCCATTTAAAGTTGGTGTGTAGGGTCTTTGTGTGTGTGTGTGTGTGTGTGTGTGTGTAAAATATTCAAAAGCACCCTTTGCCCATTTGCTGTGGAAGAGCTTCATCTTAGTTTATATTACGTAATTTAACACAATATATATGATTTTCTCCCTCAAATCATGTCCCTCATTTATTTTTTATAATTGTGTCTCTCATGTCAGCAGGTTATAAAATTGCAAGAAATGAGTATGGCAAACATACAAAGCTATCTTATTTTACTTTTAAAAAATTGTAACGAATATGTTGTTATTTTCTGTGTGTTTCAGAGTGACATTGCCAATATCATATGCTAACTGGATAATTAAAAAGAAGAAATACTAATATATTATATCAGCTTTTGAGTAGGATTGACCTAAATAATACACACAAAATAGAATTTATCTTTCTTTTAAAAGCAGTCTAGAGAATGAGATTCCATAATCTCAGTTTTAAAACCTGCCTGGTGATTTTAAATACATAACACAAACTCCTCCTGCTTCATTTAGGCTGGATCTGCAGGTCTCTAACTTTCCTCATTTGAATACACACACATATATACAGTCCCTGTGGGTTAAGGTTCTGGCGTTGCCTCAAACTTCTACGTCGCACCTGTGGCCCCCAAAAAACGAAAAACCTAAACCGAACAAACAAGGAAGTGAATAACTTTCAAAATTTGGTAGGATATAAGAGTACCCCTTTTTCAAAATATGTTTTGGTTTAATTTGCTTATTAGATAAAATAATTGGATGGCTTTTGTGTATTCAAGTATGCATTAAAATAAGATTATAAGCACAATTAATTTTTTGTTAATCTTGTCTTTGTTCAGTATCTTGCATAGATGTTTATTATAATTGTTTCAAATTGTGCAGTTTGTAGACAACATTGTGTAATGTGTTTTGGATTTGTGCATTTAAATTTTTTGTGTAATGGGCTCTGAGTGACAGTTTTTTTGCTAAAGAGAAGCTATATTTAAATATTCAAATAATTATATATTTCCATGTAAAGCTAATGTGAAGACTAGTGTATTTTTTATAGTGCAATTTAAAGGGCAGATTTGTTTTCAAAGCTATCAAGATAAAATTTATCAAATATTGAAATTTGTCTACTTTCTTTTCATGTTGGGAACTTTATCTGGGAATTCTTAAGGATTCATAAAATAATGAAAACAGAAGTTCATTTTATAAATGGTCTTAGAGATAGTAAATAAGTGCGTATCAGTGTTGATGCTGGTGAGAAAATAGTTTAACCAATATATGTGGTTTATGTTCAATGTAGTAGTTATTTCAAAGGATTAAAATTAGACAGCTGGTGGCATGGTGGGTTAGCAGCTTTTCACTTGGTATACCTCTGTTGGAAGAGTTGGTGAACAGGAGGCAGTATCTGTATTATTATTTCACACCTACTGGAAGAGAACTTTGGTGCCTCCAATAACGTAGCGTGTGTGATACAGGACAAGAAAACATGGAAGAGTGTATCTGAGTCAGTGAATCCTTTGGGCTCAGCAGTATTGACTTCTAGAATTTTTGGTCCAGGATTATACAATGGACTATGCTTTATATAAAAAATTAATGGATCAGAAATATAAGATGGAAGCCCATTTTTAATAAAGAACTTTTATGTATAGAAAAAAATGTGAAAAACGTGAAAAATCATGTAATTAGAAAATTACACATCAAATGTCAACTTAAGAAAATGAGAGGCTGAGGAAGAGTCTCAACATTTCCTTATACTTCACTTAGACCCTAAATATTAGGGAAATAACAGTAAACTCAGTGTTTCCTTTGTTCATATACTTGATTGTATATATTTAAAAAGCTCTTCTAAAGTATTTTAAATTATTTACCTTGACAAAGAATTTGTCTAGGATGAACTAGAGTTCGTTGCTGAATCTTTAAAATATGAAATTATATTTTTTTATTTAAAAGTTTTATTGAGGAGTTCCCATTGTGGCTCAGTGGAATGGAACCCAGCTAGTATCCATAAGGATGCAGATTCTATCCCTGGCACTTCTCAGTGGGTTAAGGATTAGGCATTGCTGTGAGCTCTGGTAGGTCATGCAGAGGCTTGGATCTGGTGTCCCCGTGGCTGTGGCGTAGGCCAGCAACTGCAGCTCTGATTCAACCCCTAGCCTGTGAGCTTCCCTATGCTGTAGGTAGGGCCCTAAAAAGCAAAAAAAAAAAAAAGCTTTATTGACGTATAGTTGACTTATAATGTGATAATTTCTGCCGTACAACAACGTAATTCAGTTATATACACACATCCATTCTTTTTGAATGTATACTTTTTTCTATGTTTATAATTTATTACATGTATGTTGTTTTCTCACATGCATTTTATTTTCAAAAATTTTAAGCTGGACGTGTGTGTGTATGTCTCGAGCCATCACTAAGTACCACTCATTGTAGTAGGCTTTTAGGTTGTATTATCTCATTTGATCTTCCAAGAGCCTTTTGAGTTAGGTACTGTAATTTTCACTAAATAGCAGATGAGAAAATTGAGGCATAGAGCCTCAATTTTGAGTTGACAAATGAGTTGTTTACTGTAATCAAATGAGGATTACAGAGAATCTCCATTTGCATTCTCATCCCAGTCCAGGCCACCCCTAAGCTACTGTCTGCCTTTATAGTTGAGCCTTTTCTGGACTTTTCATATAAATGGCATCATACACTCTGTCTTATGTGTCTGGCTTTTTTCATTTCCCATAATGGTTGTGAGGGTCATTCATATAGCTTGTGTCAGTATTTTGTTCTTTTTAAAGTTGCTGAATAGTATTTATAACTACTTTTTAATGAAGCTGGTAACAGAACGCTGGTATCCAGATGACAAATATGAAAGGTGTTAGTCTTGAGGCTAGCTGTTCCTTTATGTCTTTCATACTTGTTATTTTCAGTTACTGTCTCTATTCCAAAACCAGCTAGCTATCTGCCTTTGTGAGTGCTCTTATTCCATACTTGAACGCTTTATGCTTCCGCCCTCTTTGACTCATTTCCTTTACTGCCCATTTTGGCATTCTTTTCACTGTGTTTTGTGATTCTTATTTTCTGTATCAGCACATAACTCAGTGTTCTCAATCCTTTCATAATGAATTGCTTGCAAGTAACTGAACTGAGAATCATATCCAGGTTGCCCATTTTTCTAATGTACATGTGGTATTGAGCCAGGAAGTGATGATGAAGGTACTGGACATGAGGAAAATTCTTGTTTAAAATAATTCTCCTCCTGGAGTTCCCATCGTGGCTCAGTGGTTAACGAATCTGACTAGGAACCATGAGGTTGTGGGTTCGATCCCTGGCCTTGCTCAGTGGGTTAAGGATCCGGCCTTGCTGTGAGCTGTGATATAGGTTGCAGACCCGGCTCGGATCCCGCGTTGCTATGGCTGTGGCGAAGGCTGGCAGCTACAGCTCCTGTTAAACCCCTAGCCTGGGAACCTCCACATGCTGCAGGTGTGGCCCTAGAAAAGGCAAAAAAAAAAAAAAAAATAATTCTCCTATATAACCACAGTATACATTATCAAAAGTAGGAAACTAACATTGATAGGATATAACCCTCTACTCCGCAAACCTCTTGAATTTTTACAGATTGTTCTGAAACATCCTCTGTAGGTCGAGGATCACACACTGTCATGACTCTAGTTTCCTTCTGTATGGAGCAGTTCCTCAGCCTTTTTATTTTACAACTTGACATTTTGAAGTGTACAAACCAGTTTCTTTGTGGACCGTCCCTCAGTTTGAGTTTGTGTGATGTTTCTTTATAAAAATGCTTTTTTTGGGGGGAGGGGGGCAAGAAATTCTGTGGACTTCTTAATGTACCATACCAAAAGCCATGTGATGTTAATTTGAATAAATGTGGTGATTGAAGATACTCAGTTTTTGTCTTTATTTTAGAGTAAAAGCTTTTAATAATCTGAAGTTTAAAAATCTGAAAAGTTCTTAGTAATCTTAGCCTCTCAGAGAGGGTAAGTTGAATTGTGAACAAACAGTTACATTTTTTTCACAACTGAGCTTTGAGGCAATTATGACTGAAAATTTAATGTTATATTTACCATCAAACCCGTCATAGATAAGACAAATATTCATACAGTTAACAGATATTATTTAGATACCTACTCTGTACCTGGCCCTGTGGTGGGTGCCAAGGGTCCAAACATCAACCAGACAGGTTTTTAGACAGACAGACAGACAGACAGACAGACAGACACACACACACACACACACACACACACACACACACACACACACACACGTCTTCCTAATCCTCTCATGGAATTGATGGGATTTGGGTTTCTTCCATGTCTTCGCTATTGTAAATAGTGCTGCTCATGAACCTTGGGTGCATGTATCCTTTTTATTACTGTTTTCGTTTCCTTCAGATATATACCTAGGAGTGGAATTGCTGAATCACACGGTAGTTCTGTTTTTAGTTTTTTGAGGGACTTTCATACTGTCTTTCATAGTGGCTGTATCAACTTATATTCCCACCGACAGTGAGTATAAGTGTTCGCTTTCCTCTACATCCTCTCCAACATTTGTTACTTGTGGATTTTTGGTGATACCTGTTTTGACAGATGTGATATCTCATGAGTTTGATTTTCATTTCTCTAATAATGATGTTGAGCATATTTTTATGTACCTGTTAGCCCACCTGTATGTCTTCTTTGGAGAAATGTCTATTCATGCCTTTTGCTCATTTTCTGATTGGGTTATTTGGGTTTTTTGAAATTGAATTGTATGAGCTATTTATGTATTTTAATAATAACTTCTTGTCAGTCATCATTTGCAAATATTTCCTCCCATTTCATTGGTTGTCTTTTCATTTTGTTGATGGTTTCCTTTGCTGTGCAAAAGCTTTTAAGTTTAATTAGGTCCCATTTGTTTATGTATTTTTTGCATTGTTTATTTTTTAAATCTATTTTAACTGGAGTATAGTTGACTTACAATGTTTTATTCATTTCATGTGTACAGCAAAGTGAATGTCATACATATAAATATATCCATTCTTTTTTTCATATAGGTTATTACAAACTACTGAGTATTTTTCCTGTGCTATGCAGTAGGTTCTCATACTGTATAAAGTAGATGAATAACAAAAGACGTTTGTTTATTTTGCTTTTTTTCTTTTTCCTTAGGAGACAGATCCAAGAAAGTATTGCTTGACTTATGTCATAGAGTGTTCTACCTGTGTTCTCTTCTAGGAGTTTTATGTTTTCAGTTCTTACATTTAGGTCTTTAAAACATTTTGAGTTTATTTTTGTATATAGTGTGAGGGAATGTTCTAATCACATTGTTTTATATGTAGCTGTCCGGTTTTCCCAGCACTGCTTATTGAAGGGACTGTCTTTTCTCCATTGTATATTTTTGCCTCATTTGTCATAGATCAATTGACCAGAGGTGTGTGGGTTTATTTCTGGTTCCCTGTTTTGTTCCACAGAGCTGTTGTGTCTATTTTTGTGCCACTACCATGCTGTTCTGATCATTGTATCTTTGTAGTATAGTGAAACCTTGAAGTGTTATACCTCTAGAACCATTCTTCTTTCTCAAGATTGTTTTGCCTACTTTCTCAAGATTGTTTTGGCTATAAAACACAGGGTCTTCTGTGTTTCTATGCAAATTTTAAAATTACTTGTTTTAGTTCTGTGAAAAATACCATTGGTATTTGGATAGGGATTTATTGACCCTGTAGATTGCCTTAGGTAGTATGGTCATTTTAATTCTTCCAATCTAAGAACATAGTATATCTTTCCATCTGTTTATGTCGTTTTCAGTTTCTTTCCTCGGTGTCTTATAGATTTCCAAGTACAGCTTCTTTACCTCCTTAGGTAGATTTATTCGTAGGTTCTTTAGTCTTTTTGATGCGATGGTAAATGGAATTGTTTCCTTAATTTCTCTTTCTGATACTTTGTTATTAGTGTATAGAAATGCAACGGATTTCTGTATATTAATCTTGTATCCTGCAACTTTGTTGAATTCATTGATTAGTGTTAGCAGTTTTTTTGGTTGAATCTTTAAAACTTTCTATTCATAGTATTATGTTATCTGCAAACAGCAGCAGTTTTAATTCTTACTTTCCATTTTGGATTCCTTTTACTTCTTTTTCTTGTCTGATTGCTGTGGCCAGGACTTCTAAAACTATGTTGAATAAAACTGGTGAGAGCTGGCATCCTTGTCTTGTTCCTGATCATAGAGGAAATGCTTTTGGCTTTTCACCATTGAGTAAGATGTTAGCTGTGGGCCTGTCATATATGACCTTTAATATGTTGAGATATGTTCCCTCTGTACATACATTGTGGAGGGTTTTTATGATAAATGGATGTTGAATTTTGTCAAAAGCTTTTTTTGCATCTAATTGAGATGATTGTATGGCTTTTACTCTTCAATTTGTTAATGTGGTGTATCACATTGATTGATTTAAGAATGTCAAACCATCCTTGCATTCCTGGGAGAAATCCCACTCAGTCATGGTGTATGATCCTTTGAATGTATTTGCTAATATTTTGTTGAGGATTTTTGCATGTATGTTTATCAATTATATTGACCTGTAATTTTCTTTTTTTGTGATATTTTTGTTTGGTATTGGTACCAGGATGATGCTGGCTTCATAGAATGAGTTTGAAAGTATTCCTTCCTCTGCAAATTTTTGGCATAGTTTCAGAAGGATAGGTGTTAATTGTTCTCTAAATGTTTGATAGAATTAATCTGTGAAACTGTCTGGTTTGGACTTTCATTTCTTGGGAGTTTTAAAACTATTGATTCACTTTCATTACTGGCAATTGTTCTGTTCAAATTTTCTGTCTCTTCCTGGTCTTGGGAGATTGTACATTTCTAGGAATTTATCTATTTCTTCCTTGGTTGTCAGTTTTATGGACATATCGCTGTTTGTAGTAATCTCTATGATCCTTTGTATTTTTCTGATATGAGTTGCAACTTCTCTTCTTTAATTCTGATTTTTACCTATTTGGGTCCCTCTCTTTTCTTCTTAATGAGGCTCGCTAAAGGTTGATCAATTTTGTTCATCTTCTCAAATAACTAGCTCTTAGTTTCATTGATATTTTCTTTTCTTTTTCTTTTTTTATTTTTAGGGCTGCATCTGTGGCATATGGAAGTTCTTAGGCTAGGGACTGAATAGGAGCTGCAGCTGCCAGCCTATGCTGCGGCCATGGCTACCCCAGATCTGAGCTGCATCTATGACCTACACTGCAGCTTGCGGCAATGCTGGATCTTTAACCCACTGAGTGAGGCCAGAGATCAAACCTGCATCCTCAAGGATACTAGTTGGGTTCTTAACCTCTTAAGCCACAATGGGAACCCCAAGTTTTTCTATTTTTGTTTTAGGCTGTATTTATTTTTGCTCTGATATTTGTGATTTCTTTCCTTCTACTAATTTTAGGTTTTATTTGTTCTTTTTCTAGTAATTTTAGGTATAAGGTTAAGTTGTTTATTTGAGCTTTTCTTGTTTCCTGAGGTAGACTTTATTGCTATAAACTTCCTTCTTAGAACTGCTTATTTCTGTTATTTTTTTCCCTAACTTTGAGTTTAATCTGTAGTAAAGCCCCATCCTCAGTTATTTTGAAAATAACTAGGGGATTTTGTAATATCACAAAGCTATGGTACCAGTCAGGCAAACAAGAACTTTGTCAAAACTTAAAAGGCAGATCTGTGAAATTAGGTGTCTCCAGGGGAATTTGAAAAGCTCTGATATATTCTTGGGGATCTAAAGGGGTCTACAAATGTGAAAGTCTCTATGCATGCCTGGGAAAGAATCAGGAGGGCCCCAGTGTCTCACCTTTGACTGATTAGAGGCCCTGAGCAAGCAGGAAGTGACAGCTAAGGCAGAGATGTAAACTGCCGGCATGTCAAGGCCATGTCCTGACATACCTACACACAGAGCTTCTCAGCAAAGGCTAGAATATTTATTGGTTCAAGGCATTTAAGGATATCTCTGACCAATCATTAGCTGATCACTGAGCTAATTGATCAGAGAACTCAGTGGCTATGCATCTATAGAACATAAAGAATTTATAAAATTAAAAAAAAAAGAATTTATAAAATTAGCTCAGGAAGGTCATAAAACTAACAAGTAGTTACAGCAACAATAATAAAACAGCAGTAACAGCAGACCCTGAGGATGGGGGAAATCTGATCCAGAGTTGTCACATTATATTATCTTAAATGTTCCATTTTCAAATTGGGAGATGGGTATAAATGGACTGAATTGTGTTTTCCCAAAATCCATATGTTGAAGCCCTACCCCACATGTGACTTTATTTGAAGATAGGGCTGATAAGGAGGTAATTAAGGTTAAATAAAGATATAAAGCTATAGCCCTAATCCAGTAAGATTGATGTCCTTATAAAAAGCAAACACCTAATGATCTGGCATTGCTGTGAGCTGTGGTGTAGGTCACAGATGCGGCTCAGATCCTGCATTGCTGTGGCTGTGGCATAGACTGGCAGCTACCACTCCGATTCGACCCCTAGCTTGGAAACCTCCATATGCCATGAGTGTGGCCCTTAAAAAAAAATAAGTAAATAAAAGTCAAACACCTGGAATGTGCCGTCACCGAGGAAAAGCTCATATGAGTGAAGAAACAGTGAGAAAGCAGGTGTCTGCTGGCCAGAGAGAGTGATCTCATCAGAAGCCAATCCTGCCAGCATCTTAATTGTGGCTCTCCAGTCTCCATATGTGTGAGAAAATAAATTTCTATGATGTATATAAAACAAAAGTGTAGTTTTCAATAAAAATTTAAAAAATATATTTTAAAAATAGGAAAATATAACTTGTACACAGGGGAAAAAATGGTCTATAGGAGTTCCCGTTGTGACTCCAACTAGGAACCATGAGGTTGCGGGTTCGATCCCTGGCCTTGCTCAGTGGGTTAAGGATCCAGCGTTGCCGTGAGCTGTGGTATAGGTTGCAGATGCGACTCAGATCCCACGTTGCTGTGGCTGTGGTGAAGGCCAGCAGCTACAGCTCCTGTTAAACCCCTAGCCTGGGAATCTCCACATGCCGCGAGTGCGGCCCTAGATAAGGCAAAAAGACAAAAAAAAAAAAAGGTCTATAGAAGTGGTCCCCAAGTGTTAGACTTACTAGACAAAGACTTTGTCAGCCATTATATATAATACAGATATATAATCTATAATATAATATAGAAATTAATATTATATTTCTAAATATAACAATATTTCAGCAAATTGACAATATTAATAAAGACAAATGGAAAAGAACCTGAAGAGGAATTCTGGAGTTGAAAAGTTTTTCATTTATTTGTCTCTAAAAGCTTATTCATCTTGGCCTCCTTAGTAGGTTATATAGTTCCTTAAAGATGTAAGAGTTATTGTGTATATTAAGTACATTTATATGTCTCTCAATATGTATAGAGTAATACATGGCTATCCTACTTAGCACTTAGCACACATAATTTGTGAATATAGATTTATTGTGTACCTGTCTTCCTTACTGACTTGGATACTTAATGAGAATTGAGCCTTGTCTAGTTTATTCACCAATAACTATCTAGCATCTGACTTAATAATTGGCTGATAGTAACTTTTAAAAAAGTATATATTGAATACCTAAATTACTAACCAATCAATGAAAAGAGCAATCATTTTATTAGCAATATTATCATGCACTGTGCTATATTTATATATATTATCTTAATTGGTCTAGGATGCATATCATTACCCCTATAATCCAGTTATTAATTTCCTTATCTTGGAGGTAGGAAAGACCATTAGTAAATTGAGTTGGTTACCATACTATTTGCAGGTTAACAATCAGATGATCTCTAGGCCAGGAAATTCTTGGCCTCCCTGGTTCCACCTACTGAGTATGGTTGGTTGAGTGATTGGTTTGTTCCTACCTTTTACTAATGAGTGTTCATAGAACTCCAGAGGTTTATTTGAGTCTTTATGTAAGATTCACCATGAGAGAACTTAAGTGGGGTCTGTAGGGAAACAACTCCACCTGGCACCCTGGCAACCTCACAAGTAGGTCATGCAGGCAAAGACCTGAGCCACAGGCAAACACCTTAATATTTTCCCAGAACACGAGGGGATGGGAGGTCTGTGAGGAGCAGGTCCAAGGCCATCACCCAGGAGTTTCTCATTCTTGCCCTAGTTATGTGTGATGTTTTCTGCCTTGCCTCTTTGGAGTAGAGCTGCAGGCTCCAAATCCACTCGGCTGCAGTCTAGAATTAGTTCCACAGTGAGGGAATGTCCCACCAGCTTGTCTTGCAGTCTTCTGTCCCTATTTTCTGGGGAGGTCATCCTCTTTGCTGTGTGGAACAAAGGGGACAGGGAGCTAGAGTTTTGGCTACTCTTTTACTTCTAATGTAAACAATAAACTGTCTAATCTAAAAAGGGCTAGCTTGTCTTTACCAGTTGAATCTGGCAGCCAGTGTTGGCCTTTCTTGCTGCTGTGTCCTTTACCAGGCCCCGATCCCAGAGTGGGAGTCCTCTAAACCCAGATGGGTGACATGCCTCCGCCTCATCTGGCTATGAATCCCCTTTTCTGTGGGACTCAGCCCATATGCTTTGAAGTCTAGATCTTGATTATTTCTCCTAGATACCTTTTAACTTTCAAAACTTTGGTGTGGTGTGTGAAAAAAAATTTTTTTTTCAGTTTTGAATGTTGAGTAGAAGAAAATTCACTAAGGGGTGTACGCTTGGAGAGGCAGCATGCCTGTTTTTCTTTATGATTGAAACTTGAAAAATTATATATATATATATATATATAATTATAATATGTATATAAAATCATATACGAAAATTCAAATACCTAAGCATTGGGATTCCTAAGAGTTAATCTCTTGTCAATTCTTGTTTTTTTTTTTTTTTTTGCTTTTTAGGACCATACCCATGGTATATGGAGGTTCTCAGGCTAGGGGTTGAATCAGAGTTGTAGCCACCGGCCTACGCCACAGCCACGTGGGATCCGAGCTGTGTCTGCGACCTACACCACAGCTTACCTCAATGCCGGATCCTTAACCCACTGAGCAAGCCCAGGGATCGAACCCACAACCTCATGGTTCCTAGTCAGATTTGTTAACCACTGAGCCATGACAGGAACTCCTCCCATGCAGCTTTTGACATGACCTTATGCAGAAGAGGGTTTTTTCTTTCCTTCTTTGAATTTTGTTACAGTCTTCTCTAATAACTTTTTTTTTTTTGTCTTTTGTCATTTTAGGGCCACACCTGTGGCATATGGAGGTTCCCAGGCTAGGGGTCTAATCAGAGCTACAGCTGCTGGCCTACGCCACAGCCATAGCAACTCCAGATTTGAGCCGCATCTGCAATCTACACCACAGCTCACAGCAGTGCCGGATCGTTAACCTGCTGAGCAAGGCCAGGGATCGAACCTGCAACCTTATGGTTCCTAGTCAGCTTCATTAACCGCTGCGCCATGATGGGATCTCCAGTCTTCTCTAATAACTTGCCATGCAGGATCCTATGAGTGTGTTTTTGTGTGTATGTGTTCCTATGTGTTTTTTGTCTTTCTCCCTTCCTTTCTCCCTTCCTTTCTTTGTCTCTTTCTTTTCTTTCCCTTCCTTTCTTTTCTTCTTCTCTTTCTTTCTTTCTCTCCCTCCCTCCCTATTCCTTCCTTCCTTCCTTCCTTTCTTCCTTCCTTCCTTTCTTCTTTCTCTTTCTTCCTCTCTCTCCCTCTTTCTGCCTTGCCTTGCCTTGCCTTGGTTTGCCTTGCCACCCTGCAGCATACAGCGTTCCCAGGCCAGGGATCAGATCTGAGCTGCAGTTGTGACCTCAGCTGCTGCAGTACTGGATCCTTAACTCACCATACCATTTGGGATCGGGCCTGCATCCCAGCACTCCAGAGATGCCACTGATCCTGTTGTAACACAGTGGGAACTCCTGTGTGTTTCTTCTTAATTAGGAGAGGGAAAGACCTCTTGTGTGGGAGAGGATGAGACAGAGAGAAGTTAGACCTAATGTAATCAATCAGTAATCAATAAATGTTGAAGGAGCCTTGTATTTCTCAGCAGCATGTCTGATGTACCTATTTTACAGTCGTATAAGAGGCTTCTGGGGACTCTGGTGTTTGGGTAGTAGTTTTCCTTTAGATTAGTTTCTAGGGGGCACAGGAAACTTTTATCCCTTCCTGCTAGAATGATGAGGAAAAGAGCTGTGGCCATCAGAATATTTATTTCTAGGAGTTCCTGTTGTGGCTCAGCGGTTAACAAACCCGGCTAGTATCCATGAGGATGCGGGCTCCATCCCTGGCCTAGATCAGTGGGTTAAGGATCTGGCGTTGCTGTGAGCTGTAGTTTAGGTTTCAGACCTGGCTCGGATCCTGCATAGCTGTGGTTGTGGTGTAGGCGGGTGGCTACAGCTCCTATTGGACCCCTAGCCTGGGAACCTTGATATGCCGTGGGTGTGCCCCTAAAAAGACAAAAAAAAATGACAAAAAATTATTTCTAGAACATGAACTAACTATCTGGAAGTCATTTGACAAATTTACTTATTGATGTTCAAGTCACAGCTCACGGCAATGCTGGATCCTTAGCCCAGTGATCGAGGCCAGGGATCGAACCTGCCTTCTCATGGATTCTAGTCATATTCGTTTCCGTTGAGCCACGAATGTTCCAAAATTAATTATCATTGCACCAGAATCTAAAAGGATAGCATTTTCTTTTTTGGCTGTGTCTGTGGCATATGGAAGGTCTTGGGCTAGGGACAGAACTCCTGCAACAGCAGTAACCCAAAGTTCTTAACCTGTTGTGCCCCAGGGAAACTCCCAGGATAGCATTTTCACCATTAATTGTTTTTATGAACTGTAGTTTGTCATGGTTAGCATTTATTAATAAGTAACATCACAGAACATGGAAGTTCCTGTAATTTTTTTTTTTTTTTTGGCTGTGCCCATGGCATGGGATTGAATACACACCACAGCAGTGACCCAAGCTGCTGCAGTGACAGTGCCAGATCCTTAACCCGCTGTGTCACAAGAGAACTCATTTCTGTATTTTTTTAAGTATACGTTTCAGTTTAGGCCAGTTTCAGTTTAAGCATTAGCAAGATCAAAAAGCTGTTATGTGGGTGGGGAGTTATACTCTAAAATTTTTTGTTATAGTCATGAAGATACACAAAAGGAGAATTTCAGTATGTCTTCAGGTGATATGAAAGGCCTTGCCTTATTCTAGTAGTAGCCACTTCGGAAAAACTAGAAATCTGCAGAAAATACTACTTTAAGGGATGTGATATGTCGTTGCCTTTTGAGAGAAATCAGGTTTGACCAAGTATCTACTAGAGTTTATTCTATATAAAGTGCTTAAAATCTCCTTGTCAAGGAAGTTATTTAAATGATGATCCTCAGAATGGTGATACACTTCATTCATTTAGACAATACTTACTTTTATTTTTTTGTCTTTTTTGGGGCCGCACCTGCGCCATATGGAGGTTCCCAGGCTGGGGGTCTAATCGGAGCTGTTGCTGCCGGCCTACGCCAGTGCCACAGCAATGCCAGATCCGAGCCACATCTGCTGCCTAACTGCAGCTCACGGCAATGCCGGATCCTTAACCCACTAAGTGATGCCAGGGATTGAACCTGAAGCTTCATGGTTCCTAGTCGGATTCGTTTCCGCTGTGCTATGACAGGAACTCCTAGACAATACTTACTTTTAAATTTTTATTTTTTTAGCCATGCTTGAGGCATGTGGAAGTTCCCAGGCCAGGGACTGAACCCATGCCATAGCAGCGAACCAAGCCGGATCCTTAATCCACTGAGCCACCGGGAACTCCAGTGCTTATTTATTTTTTTTTTAATTGAGGGCTTACTATATTCCAGGTGCAGTATACTTGATCTGAGATAAAATTATGATATGTATCAAATCTGAGTGTTGGAATTAAGCAAATGTTTGACAATATTTCAATAACAGTGAAATGATATAGGAAAATAGAAACATGGTACAAAGTTGAATGCCACATAGTCTTCCACTCCCTGTTTATCTCCTTTGACTCTAAGTAACCTGCATGTGATCCTCTTTCAGTCTTTTACCCTCTGAATGGGTCCCGGGTGTTACATATCTCCTTCCTTCCCACTTCATTCACTTATCCAGCAAATATTTATTGGTCATTGTTTGTGTGCCAGGCTCTCTGCTGAGCACTAAGGATGCAGTCACAAACAAGACACATAGGTTCATGGGGCACTTGCAGTCTAGCTGAGGAGAAAAATTAGACAAATAGCTCATATTTATTAATTACAGTTGTGACAGATCTTACAAGGGAAAAATAATAAGGGCCATGAAAGTGTACAGCAGGAGGTCTGACCTAGTCTTGTGCATTTGGACCTATGTTCTTTCTTGTATACAGTCAGGCAGCCAGAGTCGCCAGGTTGATGACCAACTGTGCAAACCCAAGGATCAGGAGATATGTTGAGCCATGTTATGGCGACCAGCTGGGTTTGCCTGAGACTGAGAGGCTCTTTGGTACATGAGTGGGTTAATGTAAGCCCAAGTAAACCCTGATCATGCTAAGCTACCCCAATCCGAGGACATTTTCTATCTAGTGAAAGGCCATAGGCTCCTTTGGAACTGATGGATCTTAAAGATGTGCTTGGTAGTGATACAGAATTTCCCCTCCTGGCCATTTAAAGGGGATGGAAGGCAAAGGGATAGATTGGAAAATGTATGAACTTGGTCACAGCAGGTGAATCCCGAGGGCAGATCTCTACCCATGCAGAACATTGTTCAGTGTGGCACTGGAAATTTCCGGTTGTTCTAAGCCCAGGACGATTCTTTCATTACAGAGGGAGGTGTGATTAAATGATTTTACTATGGTTACAAAGCTATTTGAGAATATAGGTGATGCAAGTCTGGTTTCTATGGAAACCGGCTCTGAGATGACTATTCTGTTGCCAATGATTTATTAGAGCTTGCTCTTGGGAGTGAGGAAAGCAGGAGAGAGGGCTTGAATTGTGATGCAGTTGTAACGCAGGCAAGCTTTAGCTAGGAAAGCTCAGACTGGTGTGGACTTTTAGAAGTGTGTGGTCGGGTCTATGAGTCATTGTATGTAGGCTGACCCTGGAAGGAAGTATAACCTTTTTTTTTTTTTGTCTTTTGTCCTTTTAGGGCCACACCCACAGCATGTGGAGTTCCCAGGCTAGGGATCTAATTGGAACTGTAGTCGCTGGCCTACACCACAGCCACAGCAACGCGGGATCTTAGCTGCGTCTGCAACCTACACCACAGCTCATGGCAATGCCGGATCCTTAAGCCACTGAGAGAGGCCAGGGATCAAACCTGCAACCTCATGGTTCCTAGTCGCATTTGTTTCCGCTGAGCCACGACGGGAACTCTGGAAGTATAACCTTTTGATTGAGGGTACTTCCTTTCATTCAGCAGGGCACTCAGTACTTTGTTCTGAACACAGGACATGCATGGCACAGTTTCGGTACCAGGTCTTTGGGTTTCAGTTCAGTGTTTCTATGATACCATGTGTCACCACTTATCAAGAATTGCCTCAGGAGTTCCTGTCGTGGCTCAGTGGTTAACGAATCTGACTAGGAACCATGAGGTTGTGGGTTCGATCCGTGGCCTTGCTCAGTGGGTTAAGGATCCGGCGTTGCCAAGAGCTGTGGTATAGGTTGCAGATGC
>PVHT020000148.1:0-64058 GCA_004024745.2 Catagonus wagneri
GCAAACACACAGACAAACATCAGCAATCACACAGAGAGCAGAAATACAGGAGACTTCAGCTAGTTCCTTTTATTTTGGAGAGGCCAGGAGTCCATGTGCCGTGCAGAGGAGAGCAGTTTTGAAGGAGCGCGTGTCTCTTCATATCCCTGCCGGAGCGCGTGTCTCGGCGGGGCTCATCCTGCATGGCTCCCGACAGAATGGATACAAAAACAAGAAAAGAACCAATGGATCACTGAAGAAATCAAAGAAGAAATCAAAGTTAAAAAATTCCTAGAAGCAAATATCAACAAAGACACAACACTCCAAAACCTCTGGGATTCAGCAAAAGCAGTGCTAAGAGGAAAGTATATAGCAATACAAGCCAACCTCAGGACACAAGAAAAAGCTCAAATAAACAACCTAACTTTACATCTAAAGCAGCTAGAGAGGGAAGAAGCCAGGTCATGGAAACAACCTAAATGCCCATGGACAGAGGAGTGGATAGGGAAGATATGGTACATACACATAATGGAATATTACTCAGCCATTAAAAGGAAAGGAATAACATTTATAGCAACATGGATGAACCTAGAAATTATCATACGAAGTGGAACCAGTCAGACAATTAGACAGCAACACCCAGTGCTACCGCTTACATGTGGAAACTAAAGAGACACACTGAACTTCTTTGAAGAATAGACAATGACTCACAGATTTTGGAAAACCTTGGTTTTTCAAATAAGACAGTCTGGGGGGTGGGGGGATGCACTGTGGGTTTGGGACACAAAATCTATCGTATTGAGTTCTGATCTTTGTACACCTATAATTGAAATAAAATACATTGTTAATATAATAAAAAAAAATGGGAAGTAGAGTACGGAGTCATTTTATTCAAGGAGATTTCACTTTCCTTCTCTGGGCTGTGGTGAGCCTGCAGCATGGGGTGTGCGGAGGCTCCACCAGGTTTTAAGAAAACCAGACACCCATCTGTCTCTCTGTGAATCCCACGTTAAACCCGTTGATCTATAGCCTTCAGAACAGAGAGGTTACAAGGGCAGTAACGAGAGGGACTCAAAAGAAATTGTTTTTCAAATAGGGTAGACATTTTAAGCACAGGTATGCAATATATGTGCATTCTCTGTCCACTTTGTGAGCATTTTACAAAACAAATCGCTTTTTGTCATGGGTTATTGCTTTGTCTTTTGCAATTAGCCTATTAGAAGAGTGTTTCCAATCACTAGCTTGTGGTTTTCCAGTGTAATTTAAATAAGATATCACATAGAAAATCAAAGACAAGACCAGAAAGCATTATTACTGCTCCATAAAATCAGTAAATGCCGGGTAATTCTATTCATGGAACTTTTTATGAGTATCACTTTATAAAAGAGAGAATTACCAAATGATGCTACAGTGGCAGCAATTTGGAGTTTCAGGGCTTAATGATTTCCAAACAATTTTCCAGAAACTTATCAACCATACATAGCAGGTGCATTTTCCCCCCATATTCAAATTATATAGCAATGAAAATTGTGAGGATACTTAGATTAGATTATTATTTCAAATAGTATCTTTATTTCTTAAAGGTTTTAATGTCATTTTTTATTAATGAGGACGACAGAAATAATAGCTAACCATTCCTGGGTACTCTTTCTATGTCAGAATGCTCACACAAATCTTTTGAGGAAGAAACCATTACTTACATTTTGCAAAAGCAGAATTGTGTATTTCAGTCCAGTAGTTTCTCAGCGAGGGTAATCAAAGGTCATTGGTTGGGATCTTAGTTTTGAGTAAAGCGTTGATATCTAATATCTTCTCTTCTGAGTAACTGGATTCAGTAGAATCCTGTGCCAGTTAAGGCTCAAAGGTACTTAAGTAGCACTTTTTTTTCTTCTTCTGTTTTTAATTTTTTTTTTTTTGTCTTTTAGGGTCGCACCTGCAGCACATGGGAGTTCCCAGGCTAGGGGTCGAATTGGAGCTACAGTTGCAACCTACACCACAGCTGGTGGCAACACCAGATCCTTAACCCACTGAGCAAGGCCAGGGATCCATCCCGCATCATCATGGATACTAGTCAGGGTCCTTGCTGCTGAATCACAACAGGAACTCCTTAAAAAGCACTTCTTTATCCTCTTACAAGTCCTTTCTCACTGACACACTGGACCCCTCCTGGGGCACAAAGGAGTTTAATATCACTACCCTCTAGCAGAGAAGATGGAATAGTTTAAATGCAGACAGCTGTGTGTGGAATGGATTTTGACTCTCTAGAATCTTGTCCCAACACGAGAAATGTACACACGCAACATTTAACTTTCACTCTCTACTGTGCAAAGGTTAAGCACATGACTCTAAAGTTTCTGGCAGGAGAACCCCCTTAGTGTTGATCCCCTCCACTGTCTTTCAGAACTCGTTTTGACAGTTGTTTCCTCTTCCCTGCACATTTGACTTATCTTCTCATAGGACTCCACACGAGCCAGGGGATAGGTCTCTCCAGATCTTCCCCAGCTACAAGATGTGGATGAGTGGTGCCGGAACCAGACGCAGAAGGAGCAGGACTCAGACCTGTGTTTGCCGCTTGGCCCCTGCTGCTATTGTGGCCACTGTCGGTGGTGCTGATGTTGCTCCTGCTGGTGTTGGATGCTTGCCTTTGTGGCATGGAAGGACAAACTTCGCCTTCCAAGTCTGCAGACACGCTGCTGCCCACCTTCTTGCAACAGGCTCCAGGCTGAGGGCAACTGAAGGCAGCAGGGGCCGCGGTCCTGTCCTCGGTGCTGAAATCATGCACAGACCAGCGGAAGCTGAACACTTGCACTAAGAGCCAGTGGAGCACCATGAAGAAGAACTTGAGCAGGAAGCACCAGCACTTACCATGCAAACAGTAGTCCACAGGGAGCCTGATGCCCAACCCAAGTCCGCGAAATACACGGCCAAGGTGCCAGGATCCAGGGGCAGTCCCACGTGTCAATTAGTACCACCACTCCCTGCCCAGGTGCAGGCAGAGCGCTGCCACACCCACACTGTCACTTCCAGGGTGGCCCGAGCCTCCAGAGCTGCTGCCTGAGCCACCACTCCAGGCGCAACAGTAGCTGTGCGAGCAGCAGTTATCTTACTATCAGTACTCTTGATAAATGGCTCCTTCACCCTATCCGCTCTAATCACAAGAACACATCTGAACTGTTTTTACATCCTGATCTCTAGCCATAATATGATTTATTTAAATGCTAGCAGAAACCAACCAAGCCCCGTCGGAATTTACAGAAGGAGAATCCGAGGTAGCATCTGGCTTTAATGAAGAACATGCAGCAGGACCTTTCGCCATATACTTCATAGCAGAATCCGCCAACGTTATCATAATAAATGCATTCACAACCATCCTATTCCTAGGAGCATTCCATGACACACACACACCAGAACTGTATACTATTAATTTCATCTTAAGAACACTCACATTAACGATCTCTTTCCTATGACCTATGGCATCTTACAACATAACCAACTAATACACCTACTATGAAAAAGCTTCCTACCACTACCACTAGCCCTATATATATGACATGTCTCACTAACCATCCCAACGGTAAGCATTCCACCAAACATAGAAATGTATGTCTGAGAAGCGTTACTTTGAGAGACTAAAAAATAGAGGTTCAAATCCTCTTATTTCTAGAACAAAAGGACATGAACCTACACCTAAGAAATCAAAAATCTTCGTGCTAGCAAACTGCACCACATTCTAAAGTAAGGTCAGCTAAATTAAGCTATCGGGCCCATACCCCGAAAATGTTGGTTCATACCCTTCCCATACTAATAAACCCTTTGGTCTCAGCTACCCTCATATATCAGGAACCATGATGATAATTAGCTCCCACTGACCACTTATCTGAATCGGATTTGAAATATACTTGCTAGCAATCACCCCCATGCTGATAAAAAAATTCAACCCACAAGCCATAGAACCAGCCACAAAGTATTTTTGTACCCCAAGCCACAGCCTCCATACCGCTTATAATAGTCATAATCATTAGCCCACTCTACTCAGGCCAGTGAACCATTACCAAAGTCTTCAACCCAACAGCATCTACAATAGTAACAACAGCCCTCACTGTAAAATTAGGATTATCTCCATTCCACTTCTGAGTGCCAGAAGTAACCCAAGGAATCTCGTCGTGAGCAGGACTCCTATTATTAACCTGACCAAAACTAGCTCCACTATCAGCACCATGCCAAATCTCACCATCCATCAACCTTAACATAATATTAAAAGTAGTCATGCTGTCAATCCCAGGGGGACTAAACCAAACCCAATTACAAAAAATCATAGCATATTCATCAATCACACACGTATGCTGAATAACAGTGATCCTACCATACAACACAACAATAACTATCCTAAACCTACTAATTTACATCACAGTATCACTGACAATATTCACACGACTAATTCATAGCTCAACTACCAAAACACTATCACACACATGAAACAAAACACCTCTCATCACAAGTCTAGTATTAACTACTTTACTGTCAATAGGCAGTCTGCCTCCATTATCAGGGTTCATGCCAAAATGAATAATCATTCAAGAATTAACAAAAGATGACAGCATCATCATACCAACAGTAACAGCCGTAACCGTATTATTAACTATATACTTCTACACGTGACTAACGTACTCCTCATCACTAACCATGGTCCCATCAACCAACAACATAAAAATAAAATGGCATTTCGAACCTAGAAAACAGATAATACTACTCCCCACAATAATCGTACTGTCAACAGTAATCCTACCACTAACACCAGCTATATCAACATTATGTTAGGAATTTAGGCTAAAACAGAACAAGAGCCTTCAAAGCTCTAGGAAGTCTACAACACAATTCCTGGTTAGTAAGGATTGCAGAACAACACCCTACATCACCCTGAAGGCAAAGCACGTGCTTTAATTAAGCTAAATCCTCACTAGACTAGTGGAATTGCAAACCCAGGAAACTTTTAGTTAACAGCTAAACACCCTAATCAATTGGTTTCAATCTACTTCTCCCACTGCAGGAAAAAGAAAAAAGAAAAAAAGGCTGGAGAAGCCCAGGCAAAATTGAAGCTGCCTCTTTTGAATTTGCAATTCAATATGGTGATATCACCACAGAACTTGGCAAAAAGGCTCAAACCTCTGTCTTTAGATTTACAGTCTAATGTTTGATCAGCCATTTTATCTATACCTATGTTCATAAACCGTTAACTATTTCCAACCAACCACAAAGACATCGGCACCTTATACTTACTATTTGGTGCCTGGGCCGCAGTAGTAGGCACTGCCCTCAGCCTTCTTTTTCTTGCCAAATTGGGTCAGCCTGGAACCTTGCTCAGAGACGACCAAATTTATACTGTAATCGTAAGAACCCATGCCTTTGTAATAATCTTCTTTATAGTTGCACCTATTATAATTGGATGTTTCAGAAACTGACTAGTACCACTAATCATTGGAGCACCAGACATGGCTTTCCATTGTATAAATAACATAAGCTTTTGACTTCTACTACCGTCATTCCTACTCCTACTTGCATCATCAACAGTAGAGGCTGCAGAAAGCACAGGGTGTACTCTTTACCCCCCATTAGCTGGAAACCTGGCCCATGCAGGAGTTTCTGTAGACTTATCCATCTTTTTCCTTCACTTCACAGGAGTTTTGTCGATTTTAGGCACTGTTAACTTTATCACTACAATTGTTAGTATAAAACCACCAGCCATATCCCAATACAAACACCCTGTTCGTCTGATCAGTACCTATCACAGCTGTGTTCCTCCTTCTATCACTGCCTGTCTCAGAAGCCAGAATTACTATACTAACAGATCATTACTTGAATACAACTTTCTTTGACCACGTGGGAGGAGGTGACCCCATCCTGTACCAACACCTATTCTGATTTTTCAGACACCCACAAGTTTACATCCTCATCCTACCTGGCTTCAGAGTAATCTCCCACATTGTAACTTAATACTCAGGATAAAAAGAACCTTTGGGGTATATGGGAATACTAGGAGTTATAATGCCCATTAGCTTCCTAGGCTTCATTGTGTGAGCCCATCACATATTCACCCGTAGGTATTCACATAGATACACGAGAATACTTCACATCTGCCACAATGATTATCGCTATTCCCACTGGAGTAAAAGTATTTAGCTGAGTAGCCACCCTTCACGCCAGCAACATCAAATGATCGCCAGCAATATTATGGGCGCTAGGCCTCATTTCCCTATTCACTGTAGGTGGTTTAACCAGCATTGTACTAGCTAACTCATCTCTAGACATTGTCCCACACGACACATATTACGTAGTTGCACACTTCCACCATGTGCTGTCTATAGGAGCCATAGTCACCATTATAGGGGGTTTTGTACACTAAGGATACACCCTCAACTCAACATGAGCAAAAGTTCACTTGCTCATTCTAAGGATACACCCTCAACTCAACATGAGCAAAAGTTCACTTGGTTATATTTGTAGGTTATATTTGTAGGTGTCAATGTAACTTTCTTCCCTCAACATTTCCTAGCCCTATCTGGAATACCATAACGATATTCTGATTACCCAGACGCTTACACAGCATGAAACACCTTCTTCAATAGGATCATTCTTCTCACTAACAGCAGTTATACTGATAGTATTTATAATCTGAGAAGCATTTGCACCAGAAGGAGAGCTATCTGCAGTCAAACTGACAAATACCAATTTAGAATGACTACATGGTTGTCCACCACCATAACACACATTCGAAGAGTCCACTTATAGTAATTTAAAATAACCATGAGAAAGGAAGGAATCGAACCCTCTTCCACTGGTCTCAAGCCAACGCCATAACCATTATGTATTTCTCGATAATTGAAATATTATTAAAACATTACATAACCTTGTCAAAGTTAAACTATAGGTGGCACCCCTATATATCTCTATGGCTTACCCCTTTCAACTAGGTTTCCAAGACGCAACCTTACCCATCAGAGAAGAGTTACTCCATTCCCAAGACCACATACTAATAATCGTATTCCTTAGTGGTTCATTAGTACTATACATTATCTCACTAACATTTAACTACTAAACTCACACACACTAGTAAAATAGATGCTCAAGAGGTGGAAACAATCTGAACTATCCTACCAGCTATTATTTCTAATTGTAATTGCTCTCCCATCCCTATGAATTCTCTACATAATAGATGAGATTAACAACCCATCTCTAGGAGTTCCCGTCGTGGCTCAGTGGTTAACGAATCCGACTAGGAACCATGAGGTTGCGGGTTCGATCCCTGGCCTTGCTCAGTGGATTAAGGATCTGGCATTGCCGTGAGCTGTGGTGTAGGTTGCAGATGCGGCTCGGATCCTGCGTTGCTGTGGCTGTGGCGTAGGCCAGTGACTGCAGCTCCTGTTAGACCCCTAGCCTGGGAACCTCCACATGCCACACGCGCAGCCCTAGATAAACCAAAAAAAAAAAAAAAACCCATCTGTAACTATAAAGACAACAGGACACCAACAGTACTGAAGTTAACGAATGTACAAACTCTGAAGATCTGACTTTTGAATCATACACAGTCCCTATATCAGATCTGAAACCCGGAGAGATATGCAACTTACAGGTAGACAACCAAGTAGTACTACCAATACAAATAATCTGAGTTTTAGTCTCCCCTGAAGATGTCTTCCACTCATGAGCTGTGCCATCATTAGGCTTCAAAACAGATGTCATCCCTGGATGACTTCACCAAACAACTTTGATGTCAACCCCACCAGGCTTTTATTATGGGCAGTGTTCAGAAATGTGTGGGTCTGATCAGTTTTATACCCATTGTCCTTGAACCAGTCCCATTAAAATGTTCTGAAAAATGATCCACGTCGATATTAACAGGTCCATTGAGACTCTAAACAGTGTTAACGTTTTAACTTAAACACCGGGAGTTAGACCTCCCCTTAATGACATGCCACAATTAGACACAACAACGTGATCTATTACTATCCTTTTAATAATTTTAGTCCTTTTCATTATATTTCAACTAAAAAACTCAAATTACACTTATCCTACAAATACAGAACTAAGTCCAAACTACAAAAACAAAAGACGCCCTGAGAAATAAAATGAACAAAAATTTATTTGCCTCTTTCACTACCCCGACAATAGGACTTCCTATTATCACATTATTTTTTTTTGGTCATTTTAGGGCCATACCTGCGGCATGTGGAGGTGCCCAGGCTAGGGGTTTAATCGGAGCTGTAGCCGCTGGCCTACGCCACAGCCACAGCAACATGGGATCCGAGCCGTGTCTGCAACCTACACCACAGCTCACAGCAATGCCGGATCGTTAACCCACTGAGCAAGGCCAGGGATCGAACCCGCAACCTCATGGTTCCTAGTCGGACTCCTTAACCACTGTGCCACGAAGGGAACTCCTAGTATCACATTATTATATTTCCCAGCCTATTATTCCCAGCACCCAAACGACTATTCTACAATCACAGAATCTCCCTTCAACAATGATTAACAGAACTCATGTCTAAACAAATAGCAATTCATAACCAGAAGGGACAAACCTGAGCACTCATGCTTATACCCCTTATTTTATTTATTGGTTCAACAAACATTCTAGGCCTGCTGCCCCATTCATTTACACCTGCAACACAACTATCAATGAACCTAGACATAGCAGTTCCCCGATGAATAGCTACCGTGGTTACAGGCTTCCAACACAAAACTAAATCATCCTTGGCCCACTGCCTGCCACGAGGAACACCAGCACACCCTCATCCCAATGCTAGTTATCATCAAAACAATTAGCCTATTTATCCAACCAGTGGCCTTAGCCATATGATTAACAGCCAGTATTACAGCAGGACACCTACTAATTCACCTAATCGGAGAAGCTACTCTAGCACTACTTAACATTAGTCCGACAACAGCTCTAATTACTTTTATTATTCTCATCTTACTTACCATCCTAGAGTTCGCTGTGGCCTTAATTCAAGCTTACACGTGTTCACACTGCTAGTAAGCCTGTATCTACATGACAATACATAATGACCCACCAGACACATGCTTACCACATAGTTTAACCCAATCCCATTACCCCTTACAGGAGCCCCGTCTGCCCTAATAATTACTTTAGGTCTAACCATATGATTCCACTTCAACTTGATATTCCTTCTATCTCTAGGCCTACTAACCAACACACTAACCATATGTCAATGATGAGGAGACATTGTACAAAAAAGTACATTCCAAGGTCAGCACACCTCAGCTGTCCAAAAAGGCCTCCGATACGGTATAATCCTATTTGTCATCACAGAAGTACTCTTCTTCACAGGATTCTTCTGGGCTTTTTACCACTCCAGCCTAGCACCAACATCTGAACTAGGCAGTTGTTGACCACCAACAGGCGTTCACCCACTAAACCCTCTAGAAGTCCCACTACGAAACACTTCAAAATACTACTTGCTTCGGGGGTGTCTACCACTTGAGCGCACCATAGCCTTATAGAAGGAGTTCGCAAGCACATACTTCAAGCACTCTTCATTACCACTGCACTTGGTGTGTATTTCACCCTTTTGCAAGCTTCAGAGTATTACAAGGCACCCACCATTCACAATCTCAGACGGGGTGTACGGCTCAACCTTCTTCGTTGCCACAGGTTTTCATGGATTACATGTAACTATTGGGTCTACTTGCCTAGCAGTCTGCTTCCTACGACAATCACAATTCCACTTCACATCTAGCCACCACTTTGTATTTGAAGCAGCAGCCTGATACTGACACTTCATAGATGCTGTCTGACTGTTCTTTTGCATGTCTATTTATTGATGAGGTTCCCTTTCTTTTAGTATCAAAAAGGACAACTGACTCCCGTTAGTTTTGGTAAAACCCAAAAAGGATTAATAACCTAATATTATCCCTGCTCACAAACACAGCCCTGGCTTCCTTACTTGCGCTAATTGCATTCTGACTGCCTCAATTAAACACAAAATCAGAAAAAACAAGTCCTAACGAATGTGGATTTGACCCTGTAGGATCAGCATGCCTCCCATTCTCAGTGAAATTCTTCCTAGTGGCCATCACATTCCTTCTTTTGGACTTAGAATTTGCCCTTCTCCTACCACTGCCCTGAGCATCCCAGTCAAACAACCTAAAAACTTCACTCACTATAGCACTATTCTTAATCGCATTGCCTGGCTTATGAATGAAACTCAAAAGAGGCTGGAGTGAACTGAATGCGATAATTAGTTTAAAGAAAAATAAATGATTTCGACTCATTAGATTATGATTTACTTCATAATTACTTCATGTCGCTAGTGTATGTAAACGTTATCATAGCATTCATGGTAGCCCTTACAGGATTATTAATATACCAACCCCATTTAATATCCTCATTACTGTGCCTTGAAGGAATAATGTCACTTTTTATCATATGAACCCTAATTATCCTAAATACACATTTCACCCTAGCTAGCATAATACCCATCATCCTCTTAGTATTCACAGCTTGTGAGGCCGCACTCGGCCTGTCCCTTTTAGTCCTAATATCAAAGACCTACAGAACAGACTACGTCCAGAACCTAAACCTCCTACAGTGTTAAAAATTATTATCCCCACAACCATACTCTTACCACTCACATGATGATCAAAATACATAACATAATCTGAATTAATGTAACAAAGTACAACCTACCAATTAGCCTAATCATCCTAACCATACTCAAGCAACTAAACGACTACAGCCTTAACTTCTCCCTGACATTTTTCCCTGACTCCCTATCGGCACTATTACTAGTCTTAACAACATGACTATTGCCACTCATACGAATGGCCAGTCAATCCCACCTGTCAAAAGAGCTCCTCACAGGAAATAAACTATACATCACTATACTAATCCTACTACAACTATTCCTAGTAAGAACACTTACCACTACTGAACTAATCCTGTTCTACATTTTATTTGAGGCAACACTAGTCCCAATACTAACTATCACCACACCACAAGGCAACCACTGTATTTCCTATTTTACACGCTAGCAGGATCACTACCACTCCTAGTAACACTACTCTATATTCAAAGCACTACAAGCTCCCTGAAGTTCCTAACTATACAATACTGAACAGATGCATTGCCCAACACATGATCAGGCATTTTTATATGGCTAGCGTGCATAACAGCCTTCATAGTAAAAATATGCCTATATGGACTCCACCTATGATTACCCAAGGCTCACATAGAAGCTCCAGTTGCAGGCTCCATAGTTCTTACAGCCGTACTACTAAAACTTGGAGACTACGGCATACTACACGATATTGCCATGCTAAACCGACTAACAAACTTCATAGCCCACCCATTCCTAATACTCTCACTGTAAGGAATAATTATAACCAGCTCAATCTGCCTACGCCAAACTGAGCTAAAATCACTAATTTCCTACTCATCAGTAAGCCACAGAACACTTGTAGTCGTTACAACCCTAATTCAAACCCCTTGAAGCTACACAGGGGCAACAGCCTTAATAATTGCCCACAGTCTCACATCCTCTATGCTGTTCTGCCTAGCAAACACAAACCATGAACACATACACAGCCAAAACATAATTCTAGCTCGAAGACTACAAACACATCTACCACTTACAGCTATGTGATGGTTAATAGCAAGCCTCACAAACCTAGCTCTACCCCCAACCATTGAACTAATTGGTGACTTATTCATAATTATGGCATCATTCTCATGATTCAACATCATCATTATCCTCATAGGACTTGACATATTAATCACTGCCCTATACTCCCTCTATATAATAATCACAACACAATGAGGCAAATACACACACCATGTTAACAACATCAAACCATCCTTGACACGAGAAAATGTCTTCACGGCCCTTCACATCCTACCCCTACTAACTACCTACCCTTAACCCTAAAACAGTTTTGGGACCCCTATACTGTAAATATAGTTTAAAAAAAAAAAAAACTCTAGATTGTGAATCTAGAAACAGAAGATCAAGTCTTCCTATTTACCAAAAAAGGACACAAGAACTGCCAACTCAGGCTCCCCCACTTAATAATATGGCTTTTTCAACTTTTAAAGGATGGTAGGTATCCGTTGGTCTTAGGAACCAAGACATTACTGCAACTCCAAATAAAAGTAATACATTTACTGGCTTTACTGGCTTCACTTACACTAACTTCCCTAACTATCCTCACATTACCAATCAATCTCCGGCTCTAACACGTCTAAAACCTACCTTTATCTCCATTATGTAAAAACCATTGTATCATACGCTTTCGCAATTAGCCTAGTACCAAAATTAATGCTCATTCACACAGGCCAAGAAATAATTATCTCAAACTGACACAAAATTACACTCCAAACTGTAGAACTTTCCCTCAGCTTTAAAACAGACTATTTCTCTATAATATTCATATCAGTAGCAGTATTCATTACATGATCTATTTACGGAATTCTCCATATGGTATATACACTCAGATCCTAACATTAACTGCTTTTTCAAGTATTTATTACTACTATTCCTTATTACCATGATAATCCTCATAACCACCAATTACCTTTTCCGATTCTCTATCACCTGCAAAGGGGTAGGAATCACATCCTTCCTATTAACTGGCGGATGGCACGGACTAACAGATGCCAACACAGCTGCACTACAAGCAATTCTTTGTAATTGCGTTGGAGACATTGGATTCCTACTATCAGTAGTGTGATTCTTAACACGCTCAAATGCGTGAGACTTTCAACAAATCTTCACACTCAACTGCAACTGTCCACACACACCCTTAATAGGGCTCCTACTAGCTGCAGCAAGAAAATCGGCCCAATTCACTCTCCACCCATGATTCCCCTCAGCAATAGAAGGCCCCACCCCGGTATCAGCACTACTTCACTCAAATACAGTAGTTGTGGCCGGCATAATTTTCCTAATCCGATTCTATCCACTGATAGAAAACAAACTAATCCAAACAGTAACACTTTGCTTGGGGGCCATTACCACCGTATTCACAGCACTATGTGCCCTCACCCAGAAACGACATCAAAAAACTAGCTTTTTCAACTGCAAGTCAGCTCCTCCTAATAACAGTAACAATCGGTATTAGTCAACCACACCTAGCATTCCTCCACATTTGCACACACGCATTCTTCAAAGCAATATCATTCATATGCTCCGGATCAATTATCCACAGCCTTAATGACGAACGAGACATTCGAAAAATAGGACTATACAATACAATACGATTCACCACAACAGCACTAAGTGTGGGAAGCCTAGCATTAACAGGAACACCATACCTCACAGGATTCTACTCAAAAGACCTAATCACTGAAACAGCAAATACATCATACACAAACGCCCAAAGCCCTATTGATAACACTTATCGCCAATCCCTGACAGCCATATACAGTACCCGAATCATTTTCTGTGCACTCCTAGGAAAACCCCACTTCTCTACATTAACCCCGGTCAATGAAAACAACCCCCTACTACTTAACTCCATCAAAGGACTCCTAGTAGGAAGCATTCCAGCCGTTTTCCTAATCGCTAACGACATCCCCCCAATAACAGTCCCACACATAACCATACCTTATACTATCTAAAGCTGATAGCCCTCACAGGAACCATCGCGGGATCTGTCCTCACATTTGACACAAACAACACTACACAACACATAAAGTTTAAATACTCCTCACAAGCATTCAAATTCTCCAACATACTGGGACATTATTATCCTTCCATCATACACCGCTTACCACATCTTAACCTCAACAAGCCAAAAACGCACATCACTACTCCTAGATTTTATCTGACTAGAAACTATCCTACCAAAAACAACCTCCCTGGTCCAAGTAAAAGTATCAATCTTTGTATCCAACCAAAAAAGCTTAACCAAACTGTACTTCCTATCATTCCTCATCACCATCACCGTCACTATACCCCCATTTAAATCCCATGGGTAATTTCTACAGTCACAAGAGCCCCAATAAGTAGTGGCCACCCAGTAACAATAACCAACCAAGTACCATGACTATATAAAGCAGCAATACCCATAGCTTCCCTCACTAAAAAGTCTAGAATCACCAGTATCATAAATCACCCAATCCCCTAACCCATTCAGTTTAAAAATAACCTCCACCTCTTCCTTTAAAACAGAACAAGTCACACAGAACTTCATCACCAAGCCAGAAATACGTACACCTAAAACAGTCTTATTAGAAACTCCAACCTCAGGATATCTCTCAGCGGCTATAACAATAGCATAACCAAACATCACTAACATACCAGGCAAATAAATCAAAAATGCCATTAAGCCTAAAAAAGACCCAACACAATTTGACACGATCCCACAAGCCCACCCCACCACTTACAATTAATCCTAAATGCCCATAAATAGGAAAAGATCTTGGAGAAAACCCAAGTAATAACAAAAATAATACTTAAAATAAATGCAACATATGTTATTATCCTCACATGGAATCTAATGACTAGTAACATGAAAAATCATCGTTGTAACTCAATTACAAGAACATTAACGACCAACATCCGAAAATCCCACCATTAATAAAAGTCATCAATAATGCATTCATTGACCTACCAGCCCCCTCAAACATCTCATCATGATGAAACTTTGGCTCCCTCCTAGAAATCTGCCTAGTATTACAAATCTTAACAGGTGTAATCCTAGCAATGCACTACACACCTCACACAACCGACCTTTCAGCGGTAACACACGTCCGAGACGCACGCTACCTACGTGCAAATGGAGCATCCATATTCTTTATTGCTTTTTCGTCCATGTAAGACGAGGCCTGTATTGCGGATCCTACCTATTCCTGAAAACAGTTGGGTTGGGGCATCCAACGATCAAGCCCAGGAGAAGTCCGGTATGAGAGCTTCGTGTTTGCTGTGCTGTGTGATGAATGCGCTGGTTTGCTGAATAGTATATGACATTTAGGAAACAAATGTGAAGTAGTGCATATGGAGTTCCAGCTGCAGCTGGAGTGCTTTTTTTCTAGGCAGGGAAGTCTGGTGGTGTCTACAACGGTGAAATTCCCTGAAAGCACTCTCCTATTGTCAGAAGAGGGAAGCTCAGCAGGAGGTTCACCTGTTTCCAGTCAGCTTAGTCTGTTGGCAAGTCGATTTCAAATGTATTTTACCTTTTTGTCTACTTTCTGTCCTAAATCTTTTGTGGAAAGGTGAGTGTTTTTGGAAGCACGTGATGGATTCTGGTAAGGGCTATGAAGTGGTGTACTCAGAAGGCACCAGGGCTCGCTGCCTTCTTAATGGTTGGATCTTATCTCCAGCCATTTCTTTGTTACTGTTACTTTGTCTTAGAAACTAGTGAAGCTGCTAGTCCTGATCCATTATAAAGGAATCTTTGAGTAGTTCCTCTGTCCGCTATTGGCCTTTTGTGGTAACTTCTCTCCTTCCCTGTAACAGGCCATGCTCTCTTCTACAAGGTGAAGGAAATAGGGCAGGGCTATTTAATCCATTAAGAGTAAAGCTTCTCCAAATGAGATGCCACTCCTTAGGCTGAACAACCTAGCCTGACTGTACTTGGCCTCTTAGGTGAGGCATGGAAGATTCAGACCAGGTTGAAATCTTCGCAGTAGGGGGTCACAGTGATGGGGATTTGAGCTTCATGGGGGAGGGTGGAACCTGGAGCCTGGGTTTGGCAGGAAAGAGGGAGTGGTCCTCCACTTCTGGCCTGACCCTGGGGGGTGCTGGAGGGGAGCAGACCCTGCTGATGGCCCTGTGTCACTGATACGGTAGTAGATACTTGCAATTCATTCTTTTTTCCTGTAGTCTTTTTGGTGACTTGTGTTGTCTGTGTATTATGTTAATTTCAATTTCAGACTTGCAGTGCAGTGACTCAATACTTCCGTAGACTATATTCTACTAAAAGTTACTATAAAATATTGAATGCTACCTTGTGGTATGCGATATATCCTCGTACATAGTTTTATACGGATTTATTTCTACCTCTTGATCCCTTATCTCTTTCTCCCTTCTTTCTTCTCCATACTGGTAATCAAGTTATTTATAGTTGCGAATCTATTTGTTGTATCTTTAAGTTTCATTTGTTTCCAGGTATTTTTTTTTCTTTCGTACATTATACCCAGCTATACAGCGTGGTGACAGGGTTATTCATCACAAGTGGTTAGACATAGTTCCCAGTGCTATACAGTAGGATCTCCTTGCTTTTCCAGTCCAGAGGCAACAATCTACAGCTATTAACCCCAGACCCCTCTACCGTCCCATTCCCTCCCCCACCCTTTTGGCAACCACAAGTCTGTTCTCCAAGTCCTTGATTGTCTTTTCTGCATGAAGGTTCATTTGTGCACTATGTTAGATTCCAGTTATTAGTGATATCATATGGTATCTTTTTTCTTCTGACTTCACTCAGTATGAGGGTCTCTAATTCCATCCATGTTGCTGCAAATGATGTTATTTTATTCTTTTCTTTGGCTGAGTAGTATTCCATTGTGTATATGTACAACATCTTCCTAATCTAATCGTCTGTCGATGGACATTAGAGTTGTTTCCATGTCTTGGCTATTGTGACTAGTGCTGCAATGAACATGCGTGTGCAGGTGTGTTTTTCAAGGAAATTTTTGTCCAGGTATATGCCCAAGAGTGGGATTTCTGGGTCATATGGTAGTTCTATGTATAGTTTTCTAAGGTTCCTCCATGGTGTTGTCCATAGTGCTTGCACCAACTTACATTCCCACCAAGAGTGCAGGAGAATTCTCTTTTCTCCACACCCCTTCCAGCAACTGTTGTTTCTGGACTTGTTAATGATGGCCATTCTGACTGGTGCGAGGTGGTATCTCGTAGTAGTTTTGATTTGCATTTTCTCTAATCGTCACTGGTGTTGAGCATTTCTTCATGTGCTTGTTGGCCATCTGCATCTCTTCTTTGGAGAACTCTATTTAGGTCCCTGGCCCATTTTTCAATGTTTTTTTTTTTTTTTTTTTTTTGCTCTTGAGCTACATAAGTTGTTTATATATTTTTGAGATTAGGCCCTTGTCAGTTGCATCGTTTGACACTATTTTCTCCCATTCTGTAAGTTGCCTTTTAGTTTTCTTTTTGGTTTCCTTTGCTGTGCAAAAGCTTGTCAGCTTGATTAGGTCCCATTGGTTGATCTTTGCTTTTATTTTTGTTGCTTTGGGAGACTGACCTGAGAAAACATTTGTAAGGCTGATGTCAGAGAATGTTTTACCTATGTTTTCTTCCAGGAGTTTAATGGTGTGTTGTCTTATATTTAAGTGTTTAAGCCATTTAGAGTTTATTTTTGTGCATGGTGTGAGAGTGTGTTCTAGTTTCATTGATTTGCATGCAGCTGACCAGGTTTCCCAGCAATGCTTACTGAACAGACTGTCTTTTTCCCATTTTACGTTCTCGCTTCCTTTGTCAAAAGCAGTGGACCGTAGGCATCTGGGTTTATTTCTGGGTTCTCTATTCTGTTCCATTGGTCCGTATGTCTGTTTTGGTACCAGTACCACCCTGCTTTGATTACTGTGGCCCTGTGATATTGCCTGAAGTCTGGGAGAGTTATGCCTCCTGCTTGGTTTCTGTTCTTTAGAATGACTTTGGCGATTCTGGGTCTCTTGTGGTTCCATATAAAATTTTGGATTGTTTGTTCTAGTTCTGCGAAGAATGTGTTGGGTAATTTGACAGGGATTGCATTGAATCTGTCCATTGCTTTGGGTAGTATATCAATTTTTACAGTATTGATTTTTCCTGCCCGTGAGCATGGAACATCTTTCCATTTCTTTGTATCTTCTTTGATCTCCTTGATGTTTTGTAGTTTTCTGCATATAGGTCTTTCACCTCCTTGGTCAAGTTTATTCCCAGGTATTTGATTTTTTGGGGTGCTATTTTAAAAGGGAAAGTATTTTGGTATTCTTTTTCTAATATTTCATTGTTAGCGTACAGAAATGCTATTGATTTCTGAAGGTTAACCTTATATCCTGCCACTTTGCTGAATTTGTCTATAAGTTCAAGTAATTTTGGGGCTGAGTCCTTGGGGTTTTCTATATAAAGTATCATGTCATCTGCATAGCGTGACAGTTTTACCTCTTCTCTTCCTATTTGGATTAAAACATTAAATTTTTGATAACAGAGTTGGTCTCAGTGGGTAAAAGTAAAGATCAAAGGTAGATTGCCTACCTCTACACAGGATCTTTGCACAAACTTCTCCAACCTGGTATCTAGGAATGTTACATTGTAGTTCAACAGTACTTCTATAATTGTCTTTTATCTACCTGTTTCATACAATCTGTTATTGGCTTAACATATTATCTGTGACTACTAAAATGTGATAATTTTTTTTATAATAAAAATCATTCTTCTTGAAGCAGATTACAAAAGATCAATGGAAGATCGGAATCAGACAGCAGTGACTGAAGTTCTTTTCTTGGGCCTCACTGATCAACTCCATCAGCAGATTATCCTCTTTGTCATTCTGGTCTTTGTCTCTCTTGTCACACTGGGAAGTAACGGGGATGATCACTCTCATCTGGGTGGATCTCAGACTCCACACACGTATGTACTTTTTTCTTAGCCACCTGTCCTTCATGTGTTCCTCTTCTTCCATTGCGCCCAAGATGCTGCATGATTTCTTTGCTGAGAAAAATGTCCTCTCTTTCTTGTGCTGTGCTGCACAGATGTGGTTCCTTGGTCTTTTTCTGGCAACCGAATGCTGCTTCCTGGCTTCCATGGCCTATGATCGGTACATGGCTATCTGTAAGCCCTTGCTGTACACACAGATTATGTCCCAGAGGGTCTGTGTGCAGCTGGTGATGGGCCCTCATGCTGTGGCTCTTTTAAGCACCATGACTCATACCACGTTGACATTCTGCTTACCTTCCTGTGGTCCAAATGTTATCAATCACTTTTTCTGTGACATTTCGGCACTGCTTTCCCTAGCATGTGCAAACACCTCAGTGATTAAATTTATACTTTTCACCTTGGCTGGAGCAGTAGGGGTACTCAGTGGCCTGATCATCATGGTCTCCTGTATTTGCATTCTGGTGGCCATCCTGAGCATCCAGACTGCTGGTGGGAGGAGGAAAGCTTTCTCGACCTGTTCTTCTCACCTGGCAGCTGTCTCCATCCTCTATGGGACTCTTTTCTTCATTTATGTTCAACCTAGCTCCAGTTCCTCTCTAGATATCAATAAAGTGATTTCTTTCTTTTACACTGTGGTGACCCCCATGTTGAACAAGGAGGTGAAAAATGCATTCAGTTGGAAGTTTGAAAGGAAATTTTTTTTTAAATGGTAGGTAGAATTCTAATTGTGCTGCACCACAGAGGTCAATTCCATTATACGTGATAAAAAGAATACCAGACTGAGAATTAGAAACTCTTAATTTCTTGGTCTCTCAGGTGTGAGGACACTTATATACAGGAAATATTATTTATGTTGTTTTTGCTTCAGTCTTCTTTTTTGAAAAATAACGGGGAATATAAGATAGTTTACATATATATTGAAGTTATAAGTGTATTATGTGCCAGAAGAAAATCCAGGAGAACACATGTATTCTTACATTTGGGAAGACATTTTACACCAGCCCAGAAAAGCAATGTTATAAGGGAAAGATCAATAGGGTTCATTGATAAAGTTTTCATACACATTGTTAAAGTTTGAATAATGGAGAACGTGAGAACTTTTGTAGAATAAGTTACTTACAATGAGTTAATGTCCCAATAGGGAAGGGTTGAAATATATATGTGTACACACACACACCCACACACACATGTATATATGAAACACAGTTGAGAAATGGAACAGTAGAGAAATGGGCCACTGGAAATGCAAATGGATAGGTATAGATATAGACAGAAGACTGCTCAACTTCTCGATTGTTCAAGTAAATTAAATGAGAATGACAATGTAGTTCTTTATCTTTTTCATCTGTCAGATTAGGTGCAATGCAGTTATGGTCACCATTTGCATATGAATAGCAGTTCTACATGTATTTACTGTAGCTAAGTGTAAAAGCTACATTTTCAGGAAGTAATTTGATAACTTCTATTAAAATGCACATTGTCTTTGATCTAGCTATCTTCTATTTGGAGATCTGTGTTGTAGAAATATAAATGCCACACACATATATGGCAGCATCATTTGTAGTGGGGAATAAAAGGAAACAACTTGAATTTGTATCATTAGGTTAAACAAGTATTCTTTCTGTAAGATTAGTGCAGCTAAATACAAAAAGGAATGAGTTATATTTTCATGCTTTGGTTTGGATCAAACTCCTCGATTCAATCACTGATGAATGGGAAAAAAATCAAGTCAAAGAATAATCCACACACTTAGTAAAGAAAAAAAAAAGATGGGGTAGAGTCTACCTAATATCAAAAATATATTGGTATTGTGCATATATACAAAATCATGGAGAGAAGTGTGGAAGGCTACACTGGTTACTTTAGTGGTATGACATTGGAGGAGGAGAATGGGAGAGTATTGAACTTACAACAAATACGTTTGATTTTCTAATTAAGATTTTATTTTTTAATTTTTATTTTTATTTTTGCATTATACCCAGCTGTACAACGTGGTGACAGGGTTACACATACGTATATGGATTCATCACAAGTGGTTAGACTTAGTTCCCAGTGCTATACAGTAGGATCTCCTTGCTTTTCCAGCCCAGAGGCAACAATCTACAACTATTAACCCCAGACCGCCCTACCATCCCATTCCCTCCCCCACCATTTTGGCAACCGCAAGTCTGTTCTCCAGTCCCTGATTTTCTTTTCTGCATAAAGGTTCATTTGTGCAGTATGTTAGATTCCAGTTATTAGTGATATCATATGGTATCTGTTTTTCTCCTTCTGCCTTCACTCAGTATGAGGGTCTCTAATTCCATCATGTTGCTGCAAATGACATTATTTTATCTTTTTTATGGCTGAGTAGTATTCCATTGTGTATGTATACCACATCTTCCTAATCCAATCATCTGTCGATGGACATTTGGGTTGTTTCCATGTCTTGGCTATTGTGAATAGTGCTGCAATGAACATGCGTGTGCAGGTGTCTTTTTCAAGGAAAGTTTTGTCCGGGTATATGCCCAAGAGTGGGATTGCTGGGTCATATGGTAGTTCTATGTATAGTTTTCTAAGGTACGTCCATACTGTTTTCCATAATTAAGATTTTCTTTTGAAAAACTGCAATCTGTGTCAAAACTGAATGAATGAATTTATCAACTAAATAAATCGAGGGGGATGGAGCTCAAGGCCTTCTTGAAGGCTACGTCTACTTTCTAACATTCTCTGGTTTTAAGAAACAATTCTGAAAATAGGTGAATGAAATCTTTGTCAAAAGTTAGGTAGAATGGGAGTTCCCATCATGGCTCAGAGGAAACCAATCTTACCAGTATCCATGAAGATGCAGGTTGGATCCCTGGCCTCGCTCAATGGGTTAAGGATCCAGCATTGTCACTGCAGATGCAGCTCAGATCTGGCTTGCTATGGCTGTGGTGTAGGTCAGTGGCTATGGCTCTGATTCGACCCCTAGCCTGGGAACCTCCATACGCTGTGGAGGCCCTAAGAAGAAAAAAAACTGTTAAGTAAAATGGACAGATTCTCTGCAACCGTGCTTTCAGTCTCTCCCTTTTCCCCTTTCAGTATCTGCATTTTTCTCCGTCCCCTCAGTCTGTAACTTGTATGCATAATGATATTTTCTTTAAAATAATAACAAAATGCTAAATTAAAAATGACACAATGCAAATATGACATTTGAAAGGTATACTAAATATTATCTTAAATATATCTACGTAAAACTAAAATCATTGGACTTCCTATTGTGGCTCAGCAGTAGGGAACCAGACTAGTATATGCAGGTTCGATCCCTATCCTCACTCAGTGGGTTAAGGATCTGGCATTGCCATGAGCTGTGGTGTAATTTACAAACATGGCCCAGATCCCATGTTGCTGTGGCTGTGGCATAGGCTGGCAGCTGTAGTTCTAATTCGACCCCTTGCCTGGGAATGTCCGTATGCCACAGGAATGCCTCTAAAAATAAAAAACAAACAAAGAAAAACAAAAAACCTTCAAAACCCAAAACCAAATCTAAAATGCTCCTGCCATTGTTAATTGTCAGTCTTATAAAAATTTCCAACACCATTTTACTAAGCGTTCTTAAAACTTGGGCTTAGGTGTGACAAAGGGAAGTATATTTTCTCCCAGTTTTTATCTAGAAAGATCAACAGTTTCTTTCCCAGTTGAATTTTGCCTTAACGTTCCTGTATTCTGTGTATTCGTATAACATGTCTCAAACCACAAGTCACCTTTTAAGATAGTCATAAGAGACCTGAAGTATTTTTTGTCTTTTAAACTGTTTCTTAAGCATTTATGATGCAACATCTATTAGAAGGGGATTGGGAGAAGAACAGCAGGAAGCCAGTGGTAGTTATAAATTTCCTCAATGGCTCTCTGTTCCTTCCCCAAATATATGCAAATATATTCCAAACCAACTGTCCTCTCTAGCTTGAGTTGTTGCTGTTCTAATATCCTAATGTATTTTCTGTCAGGAAAGCTCTTTGCATTTTTGTATACTGCTTAAGCATTGCTTCCACTCAGAGAATCACCCTAACTCTTCAGTCTCAATCAAACTCCTCCTCTGACAGCATCATATTTCTTTTCTTCAGACTTTATAACGTGATACATGTTAAGTTTTGTTTTGTTTTGTTTTGCTTTATTTTTATTAGTGGGAAATGTTCCCAGCTGGGACAGAAATTCACTTGGAGCTGCATTTTGTTGTTGTTGTTGTTGTTATTCATCCTGTACGTGGTTCTCCTTATTTTGTATAAAATGGGTGAGTCACAATTTTAGTAACAGGGAAATTCTCTGTCCCTTAGGGCCCCAACACTGAAATCCCGTGACTTGTAGTATTGGTGTCTGGGAGGAGATCATCAATTTTCATAAGGCGTCTTTTCTCAGAGGAACTCAGATGGAATTTTTATCTTTGTTTTTCTGTAGGTGAGATGTTTTTTGCCCTTGGCTTCTTTGAGGATGTTTTTCTTTCTCTTTGATTTTCTGTAGTTTGAAAATTTTATGCTTAGGTATAGTTGTTTGTTGTTTTTGGCATTTATCCTGCTTAGTGTTCCCTGAGCTTCCTGGATTTGTGGTGTGGTGTCTAACATTATTTGGGGGAAATTCTGTATTATTGCTTGAAATGCTTCTTCTCTTCCTTTCATTCTTCTTTGGATAGTCCCATATTGCATATATCACACATTCTGTAGTTATCCCATAGTCCTTAGATATTCTGTTCTTTTTTTCCCCACTCTTTGGTTTTCTGTTTTTGAAGTTTCTATTTGCTGTATTCTCTGGCACCCTGACTCTTTCCTTAGTCATAGCCAGTCTATTAATCAGCCAATCAAAGGCACTTTTATTTTTGTTTCAGTGCAGTGTTTTTGATCTCTAGCATTTTAATCATAGCTGATTTAAATTTCTGGTTTTATAATTCCTATATCCCTGAGATGTCTGGTTCTGATGTTTGCTCTCTTTCAAATGCATTTTATACCCTTTTTGTATACTTTGTAATGTTTTCCTGGTAGCCAGACCTGATGTATTAGGTACAAAGAACTGCTGTAAATAGGTCTTTAGTACTGTGGTCTGAGATGTGGGTGGAGGGGAAGTGTTCTGTTTCCTATGATTAGGTCTCAGTCTTTTATGAAACTGTGTCTCCAGAATGTGAACTTCACAATTGTTTCTCAGGGTTCTCCCCAGTCTCCCCATAAGTTGGTTCGGGAAGGCTAGAGTGGGCTGGCGTTGGGTATTTCCCTTCTGCTACATGGAAGGTCAGTGGAAGGTGAGGTTGGCTGTTTCCCTTACCACAGGTCAGCTGGGCTTTTATAATCTCCTAGCAGGTTAGGCTCTGGTTAACTAGTTGCTCTTGAGGGCAGGTCGTGGTAAGAAGTAAAGAGTGCTGTGGTGTATTTGCAGATGGTACCTCCTCACTTCCCCCTGCTGGAAGCATAAGGGGATTTCCCCATGATATTTACTGGGGGAACCCGGCCAGTCTCCAGGAGGTAAATCTCATACTGTTGTTCATAGTTCCCATGGTTTCCTCTGGTGAGTCTGCTGTGGTAAGCGGTCACTCCTTGCAGTCACCTGTTGGTCTCTCTGATCTTGGGGCCAGCAGTTTACTGTGCCCTCCCCTCTCTTACAAGATCTAAGAAACGTTGATTTTTCAGTCTTTTCAGTTTTAGAGCAGAATGGTGACTTCCAGGCTCCTCCCATGCAGACTTAGAAACCAAAAGTCCACTCATAGTTTTTGCAATAATGTTCCCTCTGCCTGAGATCACTTATCCTCAAATGTTTGCTTGGGGGATGCCATACCTTTCTTCCTTTTCTTGATGCTCATTTTCTTAGCAAGATTTACTCGAACTTATTTAATACTGAATTTTTTTAACCATCACTACCCCACCAAGAAACTTAGGTTCTCTTTATTCTGGGGTACCGTTTTTTGTTATCCGTAACATTTATTGCCTTCCAACCTATAATTCATTTCATTTTTTTCACATTTATTGTTGTTTCACTTTATTTATTGAAGTGGTAGTTAACTTACAATATTGTCTTAGTTGCAAATAGGACAAGATAGAAACAGACTGACAGATACAGAGAACCAAGTCGTGATTACTAGGCAGAATTACCATCTAATAGAGAAGATAATGATTGGATAGTTCCTAATACATGTATGTGGAGCAGATGAGAGCTCTCTTTTGAATATTACAAAATTATTACATCTGTTTGGAATGCTTTGGAATGCTTCAATATTTAAAAATTGAAGACACATACTACAGCCAAATGAAAGAAATTCTTGAGAGAGCATGAAATCCCAGAATCAGGTGCAGGATTGGAAAGTCTGGTTTTAAACAGAATCATGTAGAATACCTTGAATTAACTGAAGACAAGGAAGATAACATTATCTTCTCCAGGTAAAGATAATGTGGTAGAGAGTTCCCGTCGTGGCGCAGTGGTTAACGAATCCGACTAGGAACCATGAGGTTGCGGGTTCGATCCCTGCCCTTGCTCAGTGGGTTAACGGTCCGGCGTTGCCGTGAGCTGTGGTGTAGGTTGCAGACGCGGCTCGGATCCTGCATTGCTGTGGCTGCGGCGCAGGCCAGTGGCCACAGCTCCGATTAGACCCCTAGCCTCTGCTAGTGCTGCTATGACAAAAAGTCACAGGTTGGGTGGTGTAAACAGAAATTAATTTCTTTATAGTCCCACCCGTACTAATGACCTCATTTAACCTTAATTACCTCCTTGAACACTCTTTCTTCAAATCCAGTGACCTCGAGGGTCCAGGGATCCAATATGAATTTGGGGGGAACACAATTTAGTCAAAAATATGGATTTTGCAGGATGTTTTTGAACCTCAAACAAAAGTATCTTACCTCGTACTAGACTATCTCTGACCTAAAACCAGATCATTCCAAACCAAAATGATCTATTCCTCTTGAAACCTCATAAGAACTCTCAGATGAAATATAGAATTTTGGTTGTTTTGGTGTTTTCCAAGCACTTGGATTTCTAAATACACATAGATTAGAATTCATATGGAATTTAGTTTGCAAAGCCCTGTTCTTGAGTGTAACCGAACACAAATTAAAGTTAAAATATAGTGGGTTTTACTGATAACCAGAAATGTTTGTGTAGCATTTTGACCCCTAAGAGTATATTATGCATCTAAAGGTGCGCCTGTAAATGGTCTCCGGGAGCCCATTTCCCAACTGAGGACTTTCCCCAGTCATTCTAAATAAACCTAAAGCAAGGAATTTCCAAGTCTGTATGTCATTAGGATGTGTTACACATTTGATTTTTCAGCTTTTATGTCCAGTATCCTAAAACAGCCTGTATCAGCTTTCAGGGGTAGTTTTTTGAACTGTGAATTTATCTCTTAGCACTCAGTGCTTCTTGTTCAGTGGAATTCTGTTTCTTTTTCAAAGATAGTCCCAAGAGGAGAGTATTTTTTTCTTTTGAAGTTTTCCTTTGAGAAAAAATCCTATTATGAGGTAATATTGGCTTGAGCTCCATAACATCTATTTTACTTTTATCTCCTCTATGGATGTAGACTCCTGAGGTTCAGGGTTCTTCAGGGATCAGGTGCCAACTGGCTCAAAACTTTCAAGAAAAATATTCACTCATACTGTGCCATGTGAGAGCCAGAAAGGAGCAAGGAATTATCTCATGTGTGTTAGGACACCCCAGCGCAAAGGTAACCCTTCTTCATCAGACTATAATAAGAACTCACAATACTTGAAGAACACCAAATTGGAGGAGTTCCCTGGTGGGCTAGTGGGTTAAGGATCTGGTGTTATCACTGCAGTGGCTAGGATTCCATCTTTAGCCTGGGAACTTCTGCATACTGGGGAGCAGCAAATAAAAATAAAAAAATAATACCACCTTGAAGACCCTTAATTTTTCTGGTCTGAGGCCAGAAGTCCACAGATTTTGGTATAATTTTGAAGTAAATAAAAGAGGCAAATAAAGGATTTTACCAAAGTGGTAAGTTTGCTGAATTTTGGGTAAGTGAAATTCATAAAATGATAGTATAATCACTTGGCTAAAATTAGTTTTATAACCTCTCCAAATAGAACAGCTTGGCTCAAATATTCTTGTGCACGCTTCTTAGTAAAAAGAACACTTGCATGATTTTTAAACCTGAATGTCAGGTTAATTTGTCCTGAGTTGCTAAAATGTTCAATAAGTCTCACCATCTCATTGAGAATCTGGTGATGCAACAAGGCCAATGTTCCACTGGTGGTAGTTCTTTGACATATAGTTTTTCAAAACTAATTATTTAAAAAATATATATTTCATCATTTTCTTACAATTATATGAACCCATTTCTGAGCAAATAAAAATACTACCTGCAGTGGGTCATGCTTCTGTTGGAAGCTTAGATTTATGTAAGACGTATCATTAAGTGACATTCACCCATTTGACTAAAGCAAGCACAAGTCCTATGTAGTTACAAGTAATTTATTGCAGAGATAAAATATGCAACTGCAACCAATTTGGCTAACTATAGTTATGCTGTAAGGGCAAGTAAATTTTATATTTAACATTACTAGATATCATAGGACAGTGACATTTTATTGTCCTTGTTTACACAGGTTATTCACTGGGAAGTTTATATGCAGAGAAATGTAAATGACTCTGTATCTGTGTTAACAAAGTTGAATGTATGAAAGTATCATTTGGGGACCTTGTTAAAATGCAGATTTTGACTCAGTTGAACTGGAGTGGGACTTCAAATTCTGCATTTCTGATAAGCTTCCAGGTGATGCTGGTGTTACTCACTTATGGAATACATATTGCACTGTGTTCACGTGACTGTTCCACAGTGACTTACACCTTGACTTTCTGTTGTCATTTTAAAGAGTTTATTCTTCCGTTCTTATTCCTCTTGATGAGTCAGGAACATTGATCAGGAACTGACCAGTATTAGCAGTCTATTTATTCACTATGATGTCTTGACTTGTGTTCATATGGAACTAAGTAAATAACGAAAATGATTCCATTACTCTGAATTAGAACAACACATTTAATGAGATGACAGAAGCTTAAGTTCTACAGATTAATTTCTCCACTCCTTTGCTTCATTTGTTCTGAAATAGTCTTGTTAAATTGCCATCCAATCACTGCCCAGGTCCCCTAAAATCTTGTGGATTTTTATACATCCAAAATCAACTACTCTTGGAATTTTCTAATTGTTGAAAATTTCTTAACTTTTTGAGCTTAAATTTATGATCTTATGACCAAAATCTTCTAAAAACACCATCTGTCTTCTGAGCTTGAAGAAAAAAATAAAACCACCATTGTTCATAATAAGCCCTTTGCCATAATTTAAGCTTTCAGTATTTGAAGATAAGATTATACATCCTCTGATCTTATCTCCAGCCTAAAGCCCATATTTCCAAATAAGACTACAACATCACTTAAGATTGTGTCATTGACTTTATTTTTGTTGCTACATTTGTTAGTATGCTGGCTCCATGTTTCTTTGTTGAGAACCAGACATACATGTTGTATTCATAATTATATAATGATACTGTCCAGGGATGATGTGGGGTTGGTGAAATTATGATTAAAATTGTAATAATTTTCTTTCCTTCTTCATTTATTCAAGTATCTAGCACCTTCCCCCATCACCCCCCCTCATGCACTCTGATGAGCACTGGAAAAGGGAGCAAAAAAGAGTTAAGCATATTTGCTCTGCTCAAGTTGTTCTGTGTTGGGAAATACTGTATGTATTTGATAAATGCTGTAATAAGGGATGCTTTATTAATAAAGATGCTATGGAATCACAATGAGAGAGAAACAAATGGTGACCCAAGGTTCTAGAAAAACTTAGTAGAGGACAGAGGAAAAGGAGAAGGGAATTAAGTTTTAGTGAGCATTTACTGTATAGAAGATCTTTTACCCATTTTATTTATTTCCCTCTTTAAATAGTTCTGTTAGCTAAGCCTTCATCATTTGTTTTAAACATACTTTAATAATACAAAGCCATAAATATGTTTGTATATATATGTGTATGTGTATGTATGTATGTCTGTATATGTATATTCATATGTATGTGTGCCTATGCATATTCATATATACATATATACATACATACACATATACACATGTGCATATATATATATATATATATATATATATATATATATATATATATGAGACCTTAACATTTTGCTTACCCTTTTGTAGTTCAAATGTGGCTAACCACTTTTTCTGTGATGTTCTCCTTGTCCTGTCCTGTCCCTGGCCTGTGCTGATGCCCAGAACAATAATTCATTTTGTTTTGGCTGGATTAGTAGGAATGCTCAGTGCTATAACCATTCTGGCCTCCCGTATGTATATCCTCAAAACTGTATGGAATCTTCAGTCTGTGGATGGGAGGCAAAAAGCTTTCTCTGCCTGTTTATCACACTTGTCTGCTGTAGCCATCTTACATGGTGCCCTTTTCTTCATTCATATCTAGCCCAATTCGCATTCATCTCAGGACATTAAAAAAAGTGGTTTCTGCATTCTATAACACCTTGATTCATGGATGAAAAAGATGCATTTTGGAGGACATTTAAGATGAATCTCCTGCTAGGTAGGTAATCTAGAGGGTAACTTTTGCCATTGTACAGGTGGAGTGCTCAATTGTTTTTTAAGAAGGTAACTGGATTTGGCCTAAGGAGATCACCAATTACTAGGAGGACTAAAAGCAGATAAATCTTATACCATTTCTGGTTCTCAGAGTCTTAATTTGTAAAAGGAACTTACTGGACCCAATGCCATCTAAATTACTTTCTACTCTAAGGTTAAATAATTTTATACAATATGTCCAAATGATCTATATGGTGAGATCAAGTGTCAGTCTTGATCTAGGTGAAGATTAATTGTAAAACTATACAAGGTCACAAGTCAAAGTCCAGCCAGCCAGTTGAGGTCTAGGAAGATATATGAAAATTCTCCCAGAGTCTCAAGTCTGTCACTTAGAATTCAGCCTTGGCTCAGATCTTCCCTCTCCTAGAACAACATTCTGTCCATTCAAGCTTGATCTTCCTAGGACTGTCTTTCAAAGAAATAACCTTAATTCCTTTCAATTGTCACGGAAAGTTCTCATCTCATTACCTAATAGCTGAAAGAAGTTAGATTCATCTCCTAACTTTTCTTCCCGTGGCCATATTCTTAGAATTATTTGCCCACTGTTTATGTACTGGTTTGTTTTAAAATGTTTATTGAAATTTACCGTTTAAGGCATTATTCTGGGAGGTGGAGACACGGCATAGAAAAAGCAACAAAATCCATGCTCATTCTTATAGGGTGGTAGGATGCCATTAAAATTCAATATTAGGTAATGTTAATTGCTTTGAAGAAACATAAAATTGGGTAAAGAGAAAGTGAATGAGTTGGAGTGGGTTTAGTTGTACTCAAAAGAGTTCTTACAGGATCATGAGTGGTGGCCTTCTTGGGATTTTATAGCAGAAACCTGAATGAAGTAGAGGAGAAAATTGTGTGGCTATCAGGATAGAAATATACTATGAACAGAAGGAAGAGAGAGGAAGCTTCTGAGGTAGAATCTTTTCTTAATTTATTTTTTAATTAAAGTATAGTTGATTTACATGTTGTGTCAAATTCTGCTGTACAGCATAGCGACCCAGGCATACACATATATACATTCATTTTCTCATATAATCTTCCATCATGTTCTATCCCAAGAGACTGAATGTGGTTCCCTCTGTTATATAGTAGGACCTGGCATCCACAAATCTATTCTCTATATCTGTGAGTTTGTACCTGTTTTGTGGATAGGTTCATTTGTGTGATATTTTAGATTCCACATATAAGTGACATCATATGGTGTTTGTCTTTCTCTTTCTGACTTACTTCACTTAGTACAAGAATCTCTAGTTGCATCTATGTTGCTGCAAATGCCATTAATTCATTCTTTTTTATGGCTGAGTAGTATTCCATTTTATACATGTACCATGTCCTTCTACAGCCATACCACCCTGAATACACCCAGTCTCATCTGAGGTAGAACATTTCTTTGCTTTTCCCAAAAACAGAACGTGTTTGAGTGAGGTGGTAAGAAGTAGGAGAATCTACATCTTTGAATTAATCTACTACATTGGGCTCTTATGAGGTTCCGAATGAATAAATGCTCTCAAAACACTTTGGAGAATGCCCAGCATGTAGTAAGCATCTCCAGTAACAAGATTAATGTCCTGAGGCAACTTTTAGGTGAATAGATGTTGTCTGTTTTCTGAAATACTTCAAAAGACACCACATTGCTTACAGAAATTTTTTGCCTCATGTTAAAATATTTTAAAGTGAGACCCAAACCTATTTTTCCAACCTTATATTTGAAATTTTCATATATCCAGTGTGGACTATTGCTATCTTTCAAAGATCCTGTGCTGTCCAAATTTATAGCTTTCTACTGCTGCATAGAACCCCGGTTCATCTTATATTTCTTTACCTGAATCTTAACCTCCCTTTGAGCTTCATTCTGTCCAAAAGACTATTTCCAGAACCTCTTTTACAGTGATCCCACCCTCCTGGTAACTCATGGGCCAATCATGAGGTCCTTAGTGCTGCCATGCATCCAGACCCTGTAATCCCTTTGAAGCAGGGCTTTATTTTAGATTCTCAAATCTGCACTGTGTCAAGAGCTGGTGCTTGTCATGCAGCAGCTGAAGGTTCAACACTGGAATTTCCAAGAGGGAGGATGGTCCCAAAGGGAAATATAGTTTTACTTTGTGCAATTAGTCTCTAAATTATTTTCTCATAAAATAACTTTAATTTCTTCTCTATAGGCCTGATCTCCTGAGCTTCTGTTTCCCTGGGAATTATTTGTAACTTACACAACATCTCTTTAGAAAAATCTCTGGTATGTGTTGTGTAGAACTGAGTCAATAAAGCCTTTTTTAAAGTGATAATCTGAGAAGACCCAGACTTCAAGGTGGTATTGCTATATTGAAGGAGCTGAGAAGAATGACATGTCTACGTTGTAGAGTAATTCATTTTCCTATCAGGTAATGTTAATTTTGTAATTTACCTTGACATAAATAGTCAAAAGGTCCAGGACATGTTTCTTAGGACAGGTGAGTTAAGTGCGTTCCTAAATTACTTTCTGGAGGCCAGATATAGAAAACGAGTTGAGAAATCTAAGAAAACATCCGCTCTAGGCTTATTGTGAAGAATAATTTGGTACAAATAGAATGTTTAGTCTTTGTCTTTTGGTTTTAATGACCTGACTTGAATGTACATTTTGTTTAAATTTTGCATTTGGCATGGAGATACTAAGTATGATACAAGACATTTGGGCTCATTGAATGTTATAATGAAGAGACTGGCTTCTTTAGGTCTTTTTTTTTTATTTTTATGACAGTACCTGCAGCTTATGGAAGTTCTTGGGCCAGCTATGACCTATGACACAACCACGGCAACACTGGATCCAGGCCACATCCGTGAACTGTGACACAGCTTATGGCATCACTGTACCCTTCATCCACTGAGTGAGGCCAGGGCTTGAATCCACATCCTCACAGAGAGCATGTTGAGTCCTTAACCTGCTAAGCCACAAAGGGAGCTCCTTTTCTGAGTCTTAATACCTTCATGTGACCTATACTGAATATTATATGTAAAAAACAAGCCTCTGAATCAGCTGGTTTGAATTCCTGCTCCTCATGCTCAGAGTCATGTGGATACCTAAGACCGTGAGTTTTCTGTATCAGAAACTTTGATTTGAGTGAGGCTGGGGAAAATAAAGTAATATGTATTTCAACAGTCAGAAACTTTTGTTTTAAGTAAGAGTTTGAGGTGACATCATAGAGGAGCAAATTCTAGTTTTATGCCCATACAATTTTTTATCACCTCCATTTATTTTGGCACTTAAAATATTTTGTTTCCATCTTGTTTGAGTGCTAACAAATATAAATGACCTGAAATGTTTCTGAATTTAGAAAATATTAAATTTTTGAAATGTTTTACTAAGGTATGATTTTTTTCTGATTACTCTTAAATTCCATTCCTCTTTTCTGAGTTCCATTGCCTCTGAGACCACAGGAGGCCAGTGGCTTTTATTTCATTGATTTCCACTTAAGCTAAACCCTTTTCAGTCTTTGTTACCAGGGAGGATGGCGTGTGACATCTGTCAGTACATCTCCAACTACACACCATTAAGATATATATATTTTTTTCTTTTTAGGGATGCACCTGTGGCATATGTAAAGTTCCCAGGCTAGGGATTGAATAGGAACTGCAGCTGCCAGCCTACATCACGGCCACAACAATGCAGGATCTGAGCTACATCTGCAACCTACACTATAGCTCATGGCAATGCTGGATCCTTAACCAACTGAGCAAGGCTAAGGATCGAACCTGCATCCTCATGGGTACTAGTCAGTTTTATTACCACTGAGACACAATGGGACTTCCAAATCCATAATATTTTTGTGTGGTTGTGCTGCTGGGATTGTCATGGTTATTTTAAAGTCCAAAATTTATACCTCCCTTCTTCAATTTTCCTTTTTTGTACTACACTCACTTTCCCTTCCTCTAACACCCTGTTAGTTTTTTTCTGAAACCTTTTAATTTTGAAATAAATAAAGATTCACAGTAAACGTCAAAGATAGTACAGAGCAGGGTCTCAAATACCTTTCTCCCAGTCCCCTCCCCCAGTTTACCACTGCAGGACGCTATGAAAAACAGAGACCAGACGTTGATATAATGTACGCATAGTTCTGTATCATTTTAGCACATGTGTAGATATGTTTAACCACCACCACACTCAGGATACAAAATTATTCCATCTCCACAAAGACCTCCCATGCTCTTACTTCTTTATAATCACATCATACCCTCCTTTCCCCACATTCCTAATCCCAGGTGACCCGTTCTCTGTCTCTCAAATTTTGCAATTTGAATACATTATGTAAATAGAATCATAGAGTATGAGAAATTTTGAGACTTTTTGCAACCCTAATGCCCTTGAAACCCAGCCAAGTTGCTGCGTGTATCCTATTTTGTGCCCCTTAATTACTGAATAGTATTTCATGGTGTGGATATACCACAGCTTGCTTAACCATTAACCAGTTGTAGGACACTGATTGTTTCAAGTGTTTGGGCATTATGAACGTAGTTCCTCTGAATAAGAATTGTACAGGTCTCTCTGTGAAAATAGCTTTTGATTTCTCGATATCAATGCCCAGGAGTGTCCTTTTCATCCTTAAGATCTTATTTTTCTTTCCCAGTTTCAGATAACACTCAATGGGTGACAACACCTACTCAGTATTTAAGAACTGATCTCTTCTTATGGACTAAAAATTCAGTGGAGTTTGAATATTTTAATCACCTATGTGATATAGGGAATGTAGTTGTTTTGGAGAAAGTATCACAGAATAGACACTATGGAGGACTTTGACCCTGTTCAAAACCCAGCTTCTATTGTCTAGGCTTGCGTTCCTTCTTAGAATTCAGAAGTTATATTTTAGATAACACAGTAACTATTTTCCTAGAATCTAAAGGAATTGGTTAGGAAGTTATATTTCTAACACCCTTTGTCTAGAATGTTAACTGTCGGCCTGAAATCATCAAATTCACATAAAATAATTTGCCTATGAAATGCATCTTAAAACATCCTTGGTTCAAAGGCAGGGATTTTTAGAACTTAATCTGGCATAGTTCAAGGACTTGCCTTAAATAATCTCCAGAGACCCAAATGCTATCAAATTGACTTGTGATGATTTTTGTACACCTATGATTGTAATAAAATTCATTAAGCAAAAAAAAAAAATCTCCAGAGGCCACTGCTACACCTAAAAATCTATGCTTTTCTTCAGAAATTCTGTTTCAATCAAGAAAAAGTGAAAGCCCAGTGAGATTTAGTGACTCAGAGAGTTAGTAGATAGGATGACAGACAAGAGGTCAAAATCAGGACTCTTATTTGTCATTTTACCTCATGAAACATAAAAATATAGAAGCTCTATTCATTTTTAAAATCATGACATCCAGTAGAAGCTCTATTCATTTTTAAAACCATTGATTCCAAGGAAAAATCTTTCTCTTTTCCATTACAGCTTAGATTGGAGAAATGGATTATGGAAATCATACTTTGGTGATGGAGTTCGTTTTCGTTGGCTTGACAGATCACCTCCAGCACCAGGTTGTTCTTTTTGTGATATTTCTCTTGGCTTATCTTGTCACTCTGCTGGGAAACTTGGGGGTGGTCACTCTCATCTGGATGGATTCTCAACTCCACACCCCCATGTACTTTTTTCTCAGCCACTTGTCCTTTGTGGATGTCTGTTCCTCTTCTGTCATTGGTCCCAAGATGTTGACTGACATCTTTGTGGAGAAAAAGTCATCTCTTTCTTTGGCTGTGCTGCCCAGATCTGGTTTTTTGGTCAGTTTGTAGTGACTGAGTGTTTCCTTTTGGCTTCCATGGCATATGATCGGTATATGGCCATCTGTAAGCCCCTGTTGTATGCACTCATTATGTCCCAGAAAGTTTGTGTGCAGCTGGTGGTAGGGCCTTATGCCATGGGTCTTGCAAGCACCATGATCCATACGACTTTCACCTTTCGCCTACCTTACTGTGGTCCAAACATCATCAATTATTTCTTCTGTGACATTCTTCCAGTTCTTTCCTTAGCATGTATAGATACTCGGGCCAAAAATCTTTACTTTTTGTCTTGGCTGGAGCTCTAGGAGTGCTCAGTGGTGGGATCATCTTGGTCTCCTACATTTACATTGTCATGGCCATCCTGAGGATCCGTTCTGCTAACGGGAGGCGGAAAGCCTTCTCCACTTGCTCTTCACACTTGACAGCTGTCTCCATCCTTTATGGGACCCTCTTCTTCATTTATGTATGGCCAAGTTCCAGTTTCTCCTTGGACATCAATAAAGTGGTTTCTGTGTTCTGCACAGCTGTGATTCCTATGTTGAACCCTCTCATCTATAGCCTGAGAAATAAGGAAGTCAAGAATTCATTCAGAAGGGCATTTGAAAGGAAGAACTTTCTCATGGGTAAATAAATTGGAACACAATTTTACTACAGATTGTGAGCTAATATTTATGCAAGATGCAACCATATGGGCTGAGTATAGGGAATCCTAATTTTATGTTGATAATTCACTCTGTATTACTGTGTCATTGACAAGTCACACAGTGCCTTTAGGTTACAATTTTCTCACCTTTTCTTCTCATTTCTGATTCAGTAGGGATGCATTTTAGAACTTTAAGCTCAGGTGAGTAGATTACTGAACTCCACGACTTTAAAAATATTTTTATTCACACACAAAAAGCGTTTTATAGCTAGGATATGAGAGGTTCTTTGTTAAATTCTGAAAATAAATGTTATAATCACAACCAGTGGCTTAAAAATACTTCTGTTTTGCCCATAGTGTGTCAAGAGCTCTCATTGTTTGTGATCTTGGCCTTGACTCTTTAAACATAAACTGTTAAAAAGTATATTAGTTCTGTGGCTCATGACTATAGCATGATGACTATAGTTAATAATACTGCATTGTATATTTATTTGTAAGTTGCTGAGAAAGTATATCTTATCTTAATAGGTGTCATCATAAGAAATAAGATTCATAACTGTGATTGATAAACATATTGGTGTAATCATTGTGCGATTATATATATATATATATATATATATATATATATATATATATAGTGGTACACAATGTTGTATACCTTGGACTAATACAATATTATAGGTCAATTGTGTATCAGTAAAAATGAAAAAAGTGAGTTATTCAAGAATTATGTAACCATAGCACTCTAATACTACCTTCATGCGTGGCATAGATATTTTATTAAGGCCTTTTACATCCTCTATATTTTCAGTCATAGTAGCAACTTGTTGGAGTTTTGTTGCTATAATTATATGAGTTGTGCATCTGAAGTTCAGAACGCACTCCTGTTCTTTAATAAAGGGTTGCTAGTATTGTTACTTATTGATTTCTGTGTCATAGGCAGGATATTAAATCTATACTTAAGCATAATGAGCCAAACAGCCATGAAGATTTGGCCTCACACTGTTATTCTGTGGCACATAAAAACAAACCCAAGAAATGAGGAAATAAGCCATGTTTATATACCATTATAAGACTCATTAAGATCTACACTGTCATCTCTGAGGACCTTCCTTAAAACACATTTAATTATAGTTTGTTAACTTTGAAGGATGGGAAGTCTGTAATGCACTAAAGGTTTTATTTGTTTTGCTTATTTTTCACCATGCTCTCTGCCAGTTTTGGTGTCTGTGTTGGGTAACAACTTGGGTCAAGCTGCTATTCAACTAAGAAGAAATGGGAGTAAAAGAATGCTATAATCAGTAATTAATTTAACAGATTTTTACATATGCCTCTTATGTGGCTGACCCTTTTGTGTGTGTTGTTTGCACTGAAGGAGAAGTTCCCATGGAAGTTACAGGCTAGTGGAGTAGAAAGATAGGTAAACAAGCAGAAAGATTCCCAATGTCTACCCATCTGGGGTGATTTCTATGACAAAAATAATTGAGGAATCAAGATGGGTGTAAAGGTGTATATCTTAGCAAGGGTAGTAAATAAGGGCTTCTTTAAAGAAGGTTGGGGTCAGGAAAGATGAAGAAATTCTGTTTATGATTTGGCTTTCCACGGAGTCAGATGCCACCATTTGGGTCATAAAAAGAGAAAGAGCCCTATGAAATATTAACAGGACCCTTGGGTGTTCTTGGACAGAAGGCAGTGTTGGCAAGCTAATCCACAGGATCAGTTTCTCCTTTCTTTTTATGATGTAGATGTTTTGGGAAAGGAAAGGTTGAGCGTAGGAGAGCCTTGTGCAATGTGTTGTTGGCAGAAGGGGTTCACTATGAGCTATATGAGTGCTAATAAAAATGATTACTTTTGAGAAGAGATTAAAATACATGTTATCTTTTTACCAGGTGACTCTTTGCTGCATAAACGAAGATCTCCCTAGGCACATTATGCTGGATTAATTGTGGACTGTTATTTCTTAGTCACTTCAAGCCTCCATGCACCATGAAAATAAAACAAAAAGCTGGGCAGATTATCTTGGTATCCTTAAACAGTGCATTCTGATTCAATTTTTTTTTTTTTTTGGTAAATCAGTGCTAGGGCTCATTGCCTTACAGTGGTGTGTGTACCATCTAGAGGACTCCAGCCATTCTGGGAGTTCTTCAGCCATTCTGGGGTCCTATGTGGCCTTTACATTTTCTGTTTCCTCTTTCTGGAGCAGTGTTGCATTTCACTCCTTATCTCAGCTTAATTTCTGCTCCATCATCATATCATATCATCAAAGAGGGCCTCTGGACTTCTTTATCTGAAATAATTCTGCTCCTTCCCCATCTCAGCCATACATTTTTAACTCACTATTTTCTTGAAGCACTTAAAAATACCCACACTTTAATACAGCATAACCATACAAATGTTATTTCATCAAATTCTCAGAATCCAGTGGGTAAGACAAAGATTAGGGCTCTTTGCTGGGCCATTTGGAAATTCTACCAGTCACACTGATGCTCACAGAATGAACAATCATCTTAAAGACAAGTAATAGGGATGGTCATAGATGGTGGAGATGATCTATTTCTTAACTTGAGTGATAGTTACCTGTGTGTGTTTTGCTTTGTATTAGGCACCAAGGAGTACATTTAAGATTTATACACGTTTCTCTGTGTTATTCATCAGTAAAAACTTAAAAAAAAAAACTTTGAAAAGGCTTTCCTTTGTCAGTGAAACCTCTTTTTCAGTGAAACCTCTTTCAGTTTTTCATGAAAAAAAAACCCTGTATGAACATAATAGAGATTATTTACACATTCTGATTCTCAGTGATATTTTGGGTCAGTACTGGAAAAAAAGATAAACCATCACGATGTGGTAGATTCTCTACTATCATATACTTTAGCTGAACAGTTCTGGAAATTCCGTGGTCCTCCTTGTGGGGAAAACTCAACCATTACTACATCATTGCACTGAAGTTTATTTTTAAGTAGTTTAAGGAGATAAGAAAACGTTTATCCAGTCAAACACAGAAGACAAATACACTGATCCCAGAGGATTTTTTAAAGCATTGAAGAACAGCAAGAACATTTTATTTCCCTCTTAATGAAATTTCCAAGGTATGACACACTTCAGAGGTGTAAGTTCTCCCAGAACAACAACAACAAAAAAATGATGTAACTACTTCTGGAAACCTCAGTCCACGTGAAGATGATTATTTGTTTCAGAGCAGGAATCTTACTGGTTCCTTGGGAAGGGAACTGAGAATCAAATCAAGTGACAGCTAGAAAGTCTCACCTCCTCTCTGTGCAGAGGAACAGGTTGGGGTGGGAAGATGAAATGTATGCTGAAAAAGGGTACAATTTGTATTCCATTTTGATTTTAATTATCTAGAGAAGAAAGGAACTTCTTGAAATGTAAGCTTAGTGCTTTTACCCATTTCTACTCCTTTGATTATTGTCAGGAACTTCAAAATGAGTTAAGTGGGTTTATGGGTAAATGAAAATGACAGACATTTAAAATGCATTTATTAGGGAGTCCCCACTTTGGCTTAGTGGTAACAAACCCAGCTAGTATGTATGAGGATGTGGATTCAATCCCTAGTCTTGCTTGGTGGTTTAGGGATCTGGCGTTGCCGTGAGCTGTGGTGTGGGTTGCAGATAGGGCTTGGATCTGGCATTGCTGTGCCAGTGGTGTTGACTAGAAGCTGCAGCTCCAATTCAACCCCAGCCTGGGAACTTCCATATGCCACAGGTATGGTCCTAAAAAGACAAAAATTAAAAAGTGTTTATTAGGTACATAGAAAAATATAATAGCTACTATCCACTACCATATCTATGGCTGCCACATCTTCTGTATCAAATCTTAACCGGTTAGGACGTTGCACCAAATTTAGGAAGAAGTAATGTGAAATCCTGTAAGAGGCACAAAGAGGTTATAAGCAAGTGAAATCCCTCTTCAGTTCCCAAAGACTGTGCCATGAACAGGAGAGAGTCTGGGCCAACCACCCCAGGTGGGTGCCATCTGTGTGGAATATGGCATTGAGTTATGAGCATCACGCTCAAAGCATGTGGTAGGAAGGTTAATGAAAGAACTAGAAATGAAAGCACAATTCACAGATGCCGAGAGCCCTTTACTTGAGTGAATTTGGATTTTATTTAGGATTTCTCTGGGGCTTCATTGCTTTCTTTGTAATCCACAGGCCTTTCAATGTTAACTTTGCATTTGGACATTGACTGATTCTGTGTCCAACAAAGAATGAGCAGAAATGGGTTGGGACACTTAGAGATCTAAGCTTCCCTCTTGGGACAGTGACATTGTTGAAAGGATAGAGACTCTTGTTTTCGACAGGGCAGTGTCTTCATCTCAGATAATGCTTATGAGATATTAGCACTGGGACTTCAGTCCCCACCTTCCACACTTACGGCCCTGATTGCCTGCTCTGTAAAATGGGGATAACAACATGTTTCTTCCCCAGGTTTGGGTGGAAATCATACGGGCTGAGGTTTGCACAGCAGAGTCCAGTAAGACTTTCATATTCTTTCAGTGCTGTTCTTTGTCCCATCCTCATTGCAGCCTCAGTTGTATCAGGAAGCTGATCACAGACTCTGGCACTGCAAGGTGGGAAAGGATTGCATTTTCACCACCACCAGACATCTGGGGTCCTCAGTTTTCTTATTTATAAAGGGTGAAGTTGAGACTGGAGTGCCCTGAGCTTGTTGGAATTGTAGAAATCTGGAACTCCAAGTGCATAATTTGCAACTCTTTCTCACTTTCTCCCTCCTAGGCTTCAGTTTTTGCCTCTTGTTCCTACACCAGGTTGACTGTAGCTATTTTCTTTCCCTTGTTCCCTTTAAAAAATAACTGTTAAAATACATTATGGACTTGTTATAGATTTTGACACTTTTAAATTATTTTTAAATTTGAGGTTAATGAATCTGTACTTTCTCCTTGTAACAAAAATCTTAAAAATTGCACCTAAATGTAGTCCTCTTTGATTTATCCACCAGTTCATTTTCCCAGTTCACTTTCCAGATTATCTAGTTGATTTTCCCTCTGTTCTCAGAAATGATGATTGCTCACTTGGTGTGAATCTTCAGAGACTCTTTTATTTTATTTACACACATATTTAAATAATTATAATTAAAGAAAATATTAAAGGAAGTAAAAGTGTTCCTAAAATCATGCTGTACAGATCATTGTGTAACTTGCTTCTCCTTCATATATATTGGAAAAATAAGCATGACTTACCCATTTTCTACATTTCTGTACAGTATTCCATAGAATGACTTTACCTAGGTTTATTTTGTGCTTACTCTTTTGGACAATATTTACATGGAGTCAAGTTTTTGTTTTTGTTTTTGTTTTTGTCTTTTTGCCTTTTCTAGGACCGCACCCGTGGCATATGGAGGTTCCCAGGCTAGGGGTCCAACAGGAGCTGTAGCCGCCTGCCTTCGCCACAGCCACAGCAATGCGGGATCTGAGCCGCGTCTGCCACCTACACCACAGCTCACGGCAACGCCGGATTGTTAACCCACTGAGCAAGGCCAGGGATCGAACCCACAACCTCATGGTTCTTAGTCAGATTCATTAACCACTGAGTCACAATGGGAACTCCTGGAGTCAAATTTTTCATCATTTAAAACAATGATTCGTTCCTTTTAATATCTGAGTAACATTCCATTGTGTGTATGTACCATATCTTCCCTATCCACTCCTCTGTTGATGGGCATTTAGGTTGTTTCCATGACCAGGCTATTGCATAGAGTGATGCAATGATCACTGGAGTACATGTGTCTACCACTTACATGTGGAAACTAAAAGGATACAATGAACCTCTTTGCAGAACAGACAATGACTCACAGACTTTGGAAAACCTTGGTTTTTCAAAGAAGACAATCTGGGTGTTGGGGGGATGCACTGTGGGCTCGGGATACAAAATTTGTAAAATTGACTTGAGATGATTTATGTACACCTATAATTGAAATGAAATCTATTAAGAGAAAAAAAACAATGATTCCATGTTTCCTCAGGGTAAATATTACATAATGGGATTTCTAAAGCATCAGGTGCATTCTTTCTAAGAAACATTCAAGACAGTGGAAAACTATCATCCAGAGGCCCCACCCCTGCAGTAGGATGGGTTTGAATATTTTTCTTTTAAAATCTTTAGATTGTTTCATTAATTAAATTTAGATGTTGGCTAAAATTGCATTAAGTTAACCAAATAATTTAGTGAGTGTCCTTGTTCAAGCAGCTGAGAGAACCAGGAGCAAGCCTGTAGCTGGACCAAGCCAGCTTTATGGTCCAATTTGCGATGAGCAGATCACACACCCCAGGCATCATCAGGCTCATTGAGAGTTAATGTGGGATTTTGAGAAGGGTAGAATTCAGGTGAAATTTATTTATTTATTTATTTAATAGAAATTCCAGTTGATTTACAATGTTGTGTCAGTGTATTACATACAGCAATGTGAAATTTAAATCAAGAAATATTTGGATAAGGTCAAAGCAAAGCGGGCTCTATGTAAAGTGGTCAGTATCACAGTAGGTCTACAGAACAGACACAGGGTTCTGTTTCCTTGGAATCTAGGAAGTGAAGAGTTATGGAATGTTGTATCTGGAAATCCCAGCTGCAGAGGGAGCTCTGACCCCATGCTGGAAGTTGAGATCCTTCACTGTGGCCACGTGACTTAGGTCTTCTGGGTCTGAGTGGTATATGTTTCACCTTGCTAGTTTAATAACAAATATTTTAGCTAACCTACAGGTTTAGAAACTAAAGGGTTTTCTGTGGGAGAAATTGTTTCCTCTCCACTTCCCAGTAGGCTGGTCTGCATCTGCTATTCCCACGTGAAGGATGGTCATGAGGTTCTTACTGCTTGAGTCTGAGCTAAGATGTACTTTCTCAGGAGGAAATGAATCTCTATCATTGATTCTGATTCAATTACATGCGAGATACATAAAAAGTGTTTTTTTCCCATGATTTAGGCATTTCTTCCTTTGCTTTAGTAAAGTTCACTAATTCATATTTTTGTTCATACAAATCTTGACGTTTCCTTGGCAGGCGTATTTTATAGTTAACTTATCAATTAGAATTGGTGAATTTGAGGTTTTTCATTATTAATTCATAAGTGATATTGAATTTTTTACCATTGATCTTCTAATCTGTTACTTTGTTGAACTCTTTCACTGTTTTTTCTAAAAAAAATCTGATAAGATTTCATTTCCTGTGTGGATGACTTTTTTGCCTGCAAAGTGACAATATTTCTTCTCTTTTTCTTTTCTACATTTTTTACATCTCTCTTTTTTAATGTTTTATCATTTTGGCAGTGATTTCCATATACAGTTAAATAGTATAAATTATGAGCATCTTTACATAGTTTCTGGTTATAATGTGAATGTTTCTAATGTTTTACACTGCACATATATTTGATGGGTGCTTCAGGAGTATTTCCTTTTTACTGTGTTATATGGTTCCTTTTTGTTTCTAGTTTGGATTTTTTTTTTTTGAGAGCCACTTTTATTCAAATTCTTTAAAAATTTCTGTTGAAATAATAATAATTCTTTCCTTTTAATCTGTAAATGTGCTAAATAATATTATACATTTTCCTGAATTCTTAAACACGGATTTTCTCTTTAAAACACTTAAACCATGCTCTTTGAACTGTGATATATTTGACTTGCTAGCATCTTTTTTAGGCTTTTTTTGTTTAAGCTCATGTTCCTAAATTGAAAACCTGTAATTTCTTTTATTTAATGTTATGTCATGCTTTTAAGAAGTTTAAAGTTGTATTCACTATCAATATTCTGTTTTATTCACTCACTTTATAGACTAAAACCAACCAATGGCTGGGGAAAACTATACAAGGATCACGGAGTTTATTTTCATAGGCTTCAAGTATCACCCTCGGATACAAGTCTTCCTTTTCTTCCTCTTCCTATTTTTTTACCCTGTTACCATGATAGCAAACTTGGCCATGATTATCCTCATCTGGCTCGATTCCCGCCTCCACACACCTATGTACTTTTTTCTCAGTCACCTGTCCTTTGTGGATATCTGCTTTTCCTCCGTGGTGGGTTCCAAGATGCTCAGAGACTTCTTTGCTGAAAGGAAAACCATCTCTTTCCTGGGATGTGCCTTTCAGCAGTGGTTCTTTGGGTTCTTTCTGGCCATTCGAATGCCTTCTCCTGGTGTCCGTGGCTTATGACCACTACGTGGCCATCTGTAATCCACTGTTGTATTCAGTTGCCATGTCTCAGAGATTCTGCGTACATCTACTGGTCAGATCCTATACTGCGGGGTTTCTGAACACCACAACCCACACAACAGCTGCTTTCCGACTTCCGTTTTGTCTCTCCAACATTGTCAATCACTTCTTCTGTGACATGTCCCTGCTTCTTTCACTCACACGTGCTGACATCTGGATCAATAACTTGCTGGTTTTCATTGTGGCTGGGGCTGTCCTAGTAATCAATTGCCTGACCATTATAATCTCTTATTTTTGTATCTTCATTGCAATCCTGAGAATCCGCTCTGCTGACGGGAGGCACAAAGCCTTTTTCCACATGTTCTTCCCATCTCACAGCTGTTTCCATCTAATAAGGGACCCTTCTTTATCTATGTGAACTAGGTACAATTTTTTCTTTGGACCTCAATAAAGAAGCTAAAGTACATGATAGTAGAGAATCTACCACATCGTGATGGTTTCTCTACTGTTCCATTTCTCAATTGTGTTTCATACATATATGTGAGTGTGTGTGTACACATATATATTTCAACCCTTCCCTATTGGGACATTAACTCATTGTAAGTAACTTATTCTACAAAAGTTCTCACGTTCTCCATTATTCAAACTTTAACAATGTGTATGAAAACTTTATCAATGAACCCTATTGATCTTTCCCTTATAACATTGCTTTTCTGGGCTGGTGTAAAATGTCTTCCCAAATGTAAGAATACATGTGTTCTCCTGGATTTTCTTCTGGCACATAATACACTTATAACTTCAATATATATGTAAACTATCTTATATTCCCCGTTATTTTTCAAAAAAGAAGACTGAAGCAAAAACAACATAAATAATATTTCCTGTATATAAGTGTCCTCACACCTGAGAGACCAAGAAATTAAGAGTTTCTAATTCTCAGTCTGGTATTCTTTTTATCACGTATAATGGAATTGACCTCTGTGGTGCAGCACAATTAGAATTCTACCTACCATTTAAAAAAAAATTTCCTTTCAAACTTCCAACTGAATGCATTTTTCACCTCCTTGTTCAACATGGGGGTCACCACAGTGTAAAAGAAAGAAATCACTTTATTGATATCTAGAGAGGAACTTGAGCTAGGTTGAACATAAATGAAGAAAAGAGTCCCATAGAGGATGGAGACAGCTGCCAGGTGAGAAGAACAGGTCGAGAAAGCTTTCCTCCTCCCACCAGCAGTCTGGATGCTCAGGATGGCCACCAGAATGCAAATACAGGAGACCATGATGATCAGGCCACTGAGTACCCCTACTGCTCCAGCCAAGGTGAAAAGTATAAATTTAATCACTGAGGTGTTTGCACATGCTAGGGAAAGCAGTGCCGAAATGTCACAGAAAAAGTGATTGATAACATTTGGACCACAGGAAGGTAAGCAGAATGTCAACGTGGTATGAGTCATGGTGCTTAAAAGAGCCACAGCATGAGGGCCCATCACCAGCTGCACACAGACCCTCTGGGACATAATCTGTGTGTACAGCAAGGGCTTACAGATAGCCATGTACCGATCATAGGCCATGGAAGCCAGGAAGCAGCATTCGGTTGCCAGAAAAAGACCAAGGAACCACATCTGTGCAGCACAGCACAAGAAAGAGAGGACATTTTTCTCAGCAAAGAAATCATGCAGCATCTTGGGCGCAATGGAAGAAGAGGAACACATGAAGGACAGGTGGCTAAGAAAAAAGTACATACGTGTGTGGAGTCTGAGATCCACCCAGATGAGAGTGATCATCCCCGTTACTTCCCAGTGTGACAAGAGAGACAAAGACCAGAATGACAAAGAGGATAATCTGCTGATGGAGTTGATCAGTGAGGCCCAAGAAAAGAACTTCAGTCACTGCTGTCTGATTCCGATCTTCCATTGATCTTTTGTAATCTGCTTCAAGAAGAATGATTTTTATTATAAAAAAAATTATCACATTTTAGTAGTCACAGATAATATGTTAAGCCAATAACAGATTGTATGAAACAGGTAGATAAAAGACAATTATAGAAGTACTGTTGAACTACAATGTAACATTCCTAGATACCAGGTTGGAGAAGTTTGTGCAAAGATCCTGTGTAGAGGTAGGCAATCTACCTTTGATCTTTACTTTTACCCACTGAGACCAACTCTGTTATCAAAAATTTAATGTTTTAATCCAAATAGGAAGAGAAGAGGTAAAACTGTCACGCTATGCAGATGACATGATACTTTATATAGAAAACCCCAAGGACTCAGCCCCAAAATTACTTGAACTTATAGACAAATTCAGCAAAGTGGCAGGATATAAGGTTAACCTTCAGAAATCAATAGCATTTCTGTACGCTAACAATGAAATATTAGAAAAAGAATACCAAAATACTTTCCCTTTTAAAATAGCACCCCAAAAAATCAAATACCTGGGAATAAACTTGACCAAGGAGGTGAAAGACCTATATGCAGAAAACTACAAAACATCAAGGAGATCAAAGAAGATACAAAGAAATGGAAAGATGTTCCATGCTCACGGGCAGGAAAAATCAATACTGTAAAAATTGATATACTACCCAAAGCAATGGACAGATTCAATGCAATCCCTGTCAAATTACCCAACACATTCTTCGCAGAACTAGAACAAACAATCCAAAATTTTATATGGAACCACAAGAGACCCAGAATCGCCAAAGTCATTCTAAAGAACAGAAACCAAGCAGGAGGCATAACTCTCCCAGACTTCAGGCAATATCACAGGGCCACAGTAATCAAAGCAGGGTGGTACTGGTACCAAAACAGACATACGGACCAATGGAACAGAATAGAGAACCCAGAAATAAACCCAGATGCCTACGGTCCACTGCTTTTGACAAAGGAAGCGAGAACGTAAAATGGGAAAAAGACAGTCTGTTCAGTAAGCATTGCTGGGAAACCTGGTCAGCTGCATGCAAATCAATGAAACTAGAACACACTCTCACACCATGCACAAAAATAAACTCTAAATGGCTTAAACACTTAAATATAAGACAACACACCATTAAACTCCTGGAAGAAAACATAGGTAAAACATTCTCTGACATCAGCCTTACAAATGTTTTCTCAGGTCAGTCTCCCAAAGCAACAAAAATAAAAGCAAAGATCAACCAATGGGACCTAATCAAGCTGACAAGCTTTTGCACAGCAAAGGAAACCAAAAAGAAAACTAAAAGGCAACTTACAGAATGGGAGAAAATAGTGTCAAACGATGCAACTGACAAGGGCCTAATCTCAAAAATATATAAACAACTTATGTAGCTCAAGAGCAAAAAAAAAAAAAAAAAAAAAACATTGAAAAATGGGCCAGGGACCTAAATAGAGTTCTCCAAAGAAGAGATGCAGATGGCCAACAAGCACATGAAGAAATGCTCAACACCAGTGACGATTAGAGAAAATGCAAATCAAAACTACTACGAGATACCACCTCGCACCAGTCAGAATGGCCATCATTAACAAGTCCAGAAACAACAGTTGCTGGAAGGGGTGTGGAGAAAAGAGAATTCTCCTGCACTCTTGGTGGGAATGTAAGTTGGTGCAAGCACTATGGACAACACCATGGAGGAACCTTAGAAAACTATACATAGAACTACCATATGACCCAGAAATCCCACTCTTGGGCATATACCTGGACAAAAATTTCCTTGAAAAACACACCTGCACACGCATGTTCATTGCAGCACTAGTCACAATAGCCAAGACATGGAAACAACTCTAATGTCCATCGACAGACGATTAGATTAGGAAGATGTTGTACATATACACAATGGAATACTACTCAGCCAAAGAAAAGAATAAAATAACATCATTTGCAGCAACATGGATGGAATTAGAGACCCTCATACTGAGTGAAGTCAGAAGAAAAAAGATACCATATGATATCACTAATAACTGGAATCTAACATAGTGCACAAATGAACCTTCATGCAGAAAAGACAATCAAGGACTTGGAGAACAGACTTGTGGTTGCCAAAAGGGTGGGGGAGGGAATGGGACGGTAGAGGGGTCTGGGGTTAATAGCTGTAGATTGTTGCCTCTGGACTGGAAAAGCAAGGAGATCCTACTGTATAGCACTGGGAACTATGTCTAACCACTTGTGATGAATAACCCTGTCACCACGCTGTATAGCTGGGTATAATGTACGAAAGAAAAAAAAATACCTGGAAACAAATGAAACTTAAAGATACAACAAATAGATTCGCAACTATAAATAACTTGATTACCAGTATGGAGAAGAAAGAAGGGAGAAAGAGATAAGGGATCAAGAGGTAGAAATAAATCCGTATAAAACTATGTACGAGGATATATCGCATACCACAAGGTAGCATTCAATATTTTATAGTAACTTTTAGTAGAATATAGTCTACGGAAGTATTGAGTCACTGCACTGCAAGTCTGAAATTGAAATTAACATAATACACAGACAACACAAGTCACCAAAAAGACTACAGGAAAAAAGAATGAATTGCAAGTATCTACTACCGTATCAGTGACACAGGGCCATCAGCAGGGTCTGCTCCCCTCCAGCACCCCCCAGGGTCAGGCCAGAAGTGGAGGACCACTCCCTCTTTCCTGCCAAACCCAGGCTCCAGGTTCCACCCTCCCCCATGAAGCTCAAATCCCCATCACTGTGACCCCCTACTGCGAAGATTTCAACCTGGTCTGAATCTTCCATGCCTCACCTAAGAGGCCAAGTACAGTCAGGCTAGGTTGTTCAGCCTAAGGAGTGGCATCTCATTTGGAGAAGCTTTACTCTTAATGGATTAAATAGCCCTGCCCTATTTCCTTCACCTTGTAGAAGAGAGCATGGCCTGTTACAGGGAAGGAGAGAAGTTACCACAAAAGGCCAATAGCGGACAGAGGAACTACTCAAAGATTCCTTTATAATGGATCAGGACTAGCAGCTTCACTAGTTTCTAAGACAAAGTAACAGTAACAAAGAAATGGCTGGAGATAAGATCCAACCATTAAGAAGGCAGCGAGCCCTGGTGCCTTCTGAGTACACCACTTCATAGCCCTTACCAGAATCCATCACGTGCTTCCAAAAACACTCACCTTTCCACAAAAGATTTAGGATAGAAAGTAGACAAAAAGGTAAAATACATTTGAAATCGACTTGCCAACAGACTAAGCTGACTGGAAACAGGTGAACCTCCTGCTGAGCTTCCCTCTTCTGACAATAGGAGAGTGCTTTCAGGGAATTTCACCGTTGTAGACACCACCAGACTTCCCTGCCTAGAAAAAAAGCACTCCAGCTGCAGCTGGAACTCCATATGCACTACTTCACATTTGTTTCCTAAATGTCATATACTATTCAGCAAACCAGCGCATTCATCACACAGCACAGCAAACACGAAGCTCTCATACCGGACTTCTCCTGGGCTTGATCGTTGGATGCCCCAACCCAACTGTTTTCAGGAATAGGTAGGATCCGCAATACAGGCCTCGTCTTACATGGACGAAAAAGCAATAAAGAATATGGATGCTCCATTTGCACGTAGGTAGCGTGCGTCTCGGACGTGTGTTACCGCTGAAAGGTCGGTTGTGTGAGGTGTGTAGTGCATTGCTAGGATTACACCTGTTAAGATTTGTAATACTAGGCAGATTTCTAGGAGGGAGCCAAAGTTTCATCATGATGAGATGTTTGAGGGGGCTGGTAGGTCAATGAATGCATTATTGATGACTTTTATTAATGGTGGGATTTTCGGATGTTGGTCGTTAATGTTCTTGTAATTGAGTTACAACGATGATTTTTCATGTTACTAGTCATTAGATTCCATGTGAGGATAATAACATATGTTGCATTTATTTTAAGTATTATTTTTGTTATTACTTGGGTTTTCTCCAAGATCTTTTCCTATTTATGGGCATTTAGGATTAATTGTAAGTGGTGGGGTGGGCTTGTGGGATCGTGTCAAATTGTGTTGGGTCTTTTTTAGGCTTAATGGCATTTTTGATTTATTTGCCTGGTATGTTAGTGATGTTTGGTTATGCTATTGTTATAGCCGCTGAGAGATATCCTGAGGTTGGAGTTTCTAATAAGACTGTTTTAGGTGTACGTATTTCTGGCTTGGTGATGAAGTTCTGTGTGACTTGTTCTGTTTTAAAGGAAGAGGTGGAGGTTATTTTTAAACTGAATGGGTTAGGGGATTGGGTGATTTATGATACTGGTGATTCTAGACTTTTTAGTGAGGGAAGCTATGGGTATTGCTGCTTTATATAGTCATGGTACTTGGTTGGTTATTGTTACTGGGTGGCCACTACTTATTGGGGCTCTTGTGACTGTAGAAATTACCCATGGGATTTAAATGGGGGTATAGTGACGGTGATGGTGATGAGGAATGATAGGAAGTACAGTTTGGTTAAGCTTTTTTGGTTGGATACAAAGATTGATACTTTTACTTGGACCAGGGAGGTTGTTTTTGGTAGGATAGTTTCTAGTCAGATAAAATCTAGGAGTAGTGATGTGCGTTTTTGGCTTGTTGAGGTTAAGATGTGGTAAGCGGTGTATGATGGAAGGATAATAATGTCCCAGTATGTTGGAGAATTTGAATGCTTGTGAGGAGTATTTAAACTTTATGTGTTGTGTAGTGTTGTTTGTGTCAAATGTGAGGACAGATCCCGCGATGGTTCCTGTGAGGGCTATCAGCTTTAGATAGTATAAGGTATGGTTATGTGTGGGACTGTTATTGGGGGGATGTCGTTAGCGATTAGGAAAATGGCTGGAATGCTTCCTACTAGGAGTCCTTTGATGGAGTTAAGTAGTAGGGGGTTGTTTTCATTGACCGGGGTTAATGTAGAGAAGTGGGGTTTTCCTAGGAGTGCACAGAAAATGATTCGGGTACTGTATATGGCTGTCAGGGATTGGCGATAAGTGTTATCAATAGGGCTTTGGGCGTTTGTGTATGATGTATTTGCTGTTTCAGTGATTAGGTCTTTTGAGTAGAATCCTGTGAGGTATGGTGTTCCTGTTAATGCTAGGCTTCCCACACTTAGTGCTGTTGTGGTGAATCGTATTGTATTGTATAGTCCTATTTTTCGAATGTCTCGTTCGTCATTAAGGCTGTGGATAATTGATCCGGAGCATATGAATGATATTGCTTTGAAGAATGCGTGTGTGCAAATGTGGAGGAATGCTAGGTGTGGTTGACTAATACCGATTGTTACTGTTATTAGGAGGAGCTGACTTGCAGTTGAAAAAGCTAGTTTTTTGATGTCGTTTCTGGGTGAGGGCACATAGTGCTGTGAATACGGTGGTAATGGCCCCCAAGCAAAGTGTTACTGTTTGGATTAGTTTGTTTTCTATCAGTGGATAGAATCGGATTAGGAAAATTATGCCGGCCACAACTACTGTATTTGAGTGAAGTAGTGCTGATACCGGGGTGGGGCCTTCTATTGCTGAGGGGAATCATGGGTGGAGAGTGAATTGGGCCGATTTTCTTGCTGCAGCTAGTAGGAGCCCTATTAAGGGTGTGTGTGGACAGTTGCAGTTGAGTGTGAAGATTTGTTGAAAGTCTCACGCATTTGAGCGTGTTAAGAATCACACTACTGATAGTAGGAATCCAATGTCTCCAACGCAATTACAAAGAATTGCTTGTAGTGCAGCTGTGTTGGCATCTGTTAGTCCGTGCCATCCGCCAGTTAATAGGAAGGATGTGATTCCTACCCCTTTGCAGGTGATAGAGAATCGGAAAAGGTAATTGGTGGTTATGAGGATTATCATGGTAATAAGGAATAGTAGTAATAAATACTTGAAAAAGCAGTTAATGTTAGGATCTGAGTGTATATACCATATGGAGAATTCCGTAAATAGATCATGTAATGAATACTGCTACTGATATGAATATTATAGAGAAATAGTCTGTTTTAAAGCTGAGGGAAAGTTCTACAGTTTGGAGTGTAATTTTGTGTCAGTTTGAGATAATTATTTCTTGGCCTGTGTGAATGAGCATTAATTTTGGTACTAGGCTAATTGCGAAAGCGTATGATACAATGGTTTTTACATAATGGAGATAAAGGTAGGTTTTAGACGTGTTAGAGCCGGAGATTGATTGGTAATGTGAGGATAGTTAGGGAAGTTAGTGTAAGTGAAGCCAGTAAAGCCAGTAAATGTATTACTTTTATTTGGAGTTGCAGTAATGTCTTGGTTCCTAAGACCAACGGATACCTACCATCCTTTAAAAGTTGAAAAAGCCATATTATTAAGTGGGGGAGCCTGAGTTGGCAGTTCTTGTGTCCTTTTTTGGTAAATAGGAAGACTTGATCTTCTGTTTCTAGATTCACAATCTAGAGTTTTTTTTTTTTTTAAACTATATTTACAGTATAGGGGTCCCAAAACTGTTTTAGGGTTAAGGGTAGGTAGTTAGTAGGGGTAGGATGTGAAGGGCCGTGAAGACATTTTCTCGTGTCAAGGATGGTTTGATGTTGTTAACATGGTGTGTGTATTTGCCTCATTGTGTTGTGATTATTATATAGAGGGAGTATAGGGCAGTGATTAATATGTCAAGTCCTATGAGGATAATGATGATGTTGAATCATGAGAATGATGCCATAATTATGAATAAGTCACCAATTAGTTCAATGGTTGGGGGTAGAGCTAGGTTTGTGAGGCTTGCTATTAACCATCACATAGCTGTAAGTGGTAGATGTGTTTGTAGTCTTCGAGCTAGAATTATGTTTTGGCTGTGTATGTGTTCATGGTTTGTGTTTGCTAGGCAGAACAGCATAGAGGATGTGAGACTGTGGGCAATTATTAAGGCTGTTGCCCCTGTGTAGCTTCAAGGGGTTTGAATTAGGGTTGTAACGACTACAAGTGTTCTGTGGCTTACTGATGAGTAGGAAATTAGTGATTTTAGCTCAGTTTGGCGTAGGCAGATTGAGCTGGTTATAATTATTCCTTACAGTGAGAGTATTAGGAATGGGTGGGCTATGAAGTTTGTTAGTCGGTTTAGCATGGCAATATCGTGTAGTATGCCGTAGTCTCCAAGTTTTAGTAGTACGGCTGTAAGAACTATGGAGCCTGCAACTGGAGCTTCTATGTGAGCCTTGGGTAATCATAGGTGGAGTCCATATAGGCATATTTTTACTATGAAGGCTGTTATGCACGCTAGCCATATAAAAATGCCTGATCATGTGTTGGGCAATGCATCTGTTCAGTATTGTATAGTTAGGAACTTCAGGGAGCTTGTAGTGCTTTGAATATAGAGTAGTGTTACTAGGAGTGGTAGTGATCCTGCTAGCGTGTAAAATAGGAAATACAGTGGTTGCCTTGTGGTGTGGTGATAGTTAGTATTGGGACTAGTGTTGCCTCAAATAAAATGTAGAACAGGATTAGTTCAGTAGTGGTAAGTGTTCTTACTAGGAATAGTTGTAGTAGGATTAGTATAGTGATGTATAGTTTATTTCCTGTGAGGAGCTCTTTTGACAGGTGGGATTGACTGGCCATTCGTATGAGTGGCAATAGTCATGTTGTTAAGACTAGTAATAGTGCCGATAGGGAGTCAGGGAAAAATGTCAGGGAGAAGTTAAGGCTGTAGTCGTTTAGTTGCTTGAGTATGGTTAGGATGATTAGGCTAATTGGTAGGTTGTACTTTGTTACATTAATTCAGATTATGTTATGTATTTTGATCATCATGTGAGTGGTAAGAGTATGGTTGTGGGGATAATAATTTTTAACACTGTAGGAGGTTTAGGTTCTGGACGTAGTCTGTTCTGTAGGTCTTTGATATTAGGACTAAAAGGGACAGGCCGAGTGCGGCCTCACAAGCTGTGAATACTAAGAGGATGATGGGTATTATGCTAGCTAGGGTGAAATGTGTATTTAGGATAATTAGGGTTCATATGATAAAAAGTGACATTATTCCTTCAAGGCACAGTAATGAGGATATTAAATGGGGTTGGTATATTAATAATCCTGTAAGGGCTACCATGAATGCTATGATAACGTTTACATACACTAGCGACATGAAGTAATTATGAAGTAAATCATAATCTAATGAGTCGAAATCATTTATTTTTCTTTAAACTAATTATCGCATTCAGTTCACTCCAGCCTCTTTTGAGTTTCATTCATAAGCCAGGCAATGCGATTAAGAATAGTGCTATAGTGAGTGAAGTTTTTAGGTTGTTTGACTGGGATGCTCAGGGCAGTGGTAGGAGAAGGGCAAATTCTAAGTCCAAAAGAAGGAATGTGATGGCCACTAGGAAGAATTTCACTGAGAATGGGAGGCATGCTGATCCTACAGGGTCAAATCCACATTCGTTAGGACTTGTTTTTTCTGATTTTGTGTTTAATTGAGGCAGTCAGAATGCAATTAGCGCAAGTAAGGAAGCCAGGGCTGTGTTTGTGAGCAGGGATAATATTAGGTTATTAATCCTTTTTGGGTTTTACCAAAACTAACGGGAGTCAGTTGTCCTTTTTGATACTAAAAGAAAGGGAACCTCATCAATAAATAGACATGCAAAAGAACAGTCAGACAGCATCTATGAAGTGTCAGTATCAGGCTGCTGCTTCAAATACAAAGTGGTGGCTAGATGTGAAGTGGAATTGTGATTGTCGTAGGAAGCAGACTGCTAGGCAAGTAGACCCAATAGTTACATGTAATCCATGAAAACCTGTGGCAACGAAGAAGGTTGAGCCGTACACCCCGTCTGAGATTGTGAATGGTGGGTGCCTTGTAATACTCTGAAGCTTGCAAAAGGGTGAAATACACACCAAGTGCAGTGGTAATGAAGAGTGCTTGAAGTATGTGCTTGCGAACTCCTTCTATAAGGCTATGGTGCGCTCAAGTGGTAGACACCCCCGAAGCAAGTAGTATTTTGAAGTGTTTCGTAGTGGGACTTCTAGAGGGTTTAGTGGGTGAACGCCTGTTGGTGGTCAACAACTGCCTAGTTCAGATGTTGGTGCTAGGCTGGAGTGGTAAAAAGCCCAGAAGAATCCTGTGAAGAAGAGTACTTCTGTGATGACAAATAGGATTATACCGTATCGGAGGCCTTTTTGGACAGCTGAGGTGTGCTGACCTTGGAATGTACTTTTTTGTACAATGTCTCCTCATCATTGACATATGGTTAGTGTGTTGGTTAGTAGGCCTAGAGATAGAAGGAATATCAAGTTGAAGTGGAATCATATGGTTAGACCTAAAGTAATTATTAGGGCAGACGGGGCTCCTGTAAGGGGTAATGGGATTGGGTTAAACTATGTGGTAAGCATGTGTCTGGTGGGTCATTATGTATTGTCATGTAGATACAGGCTTACTAGCAGTGTGAACACGTGTAAGCTTGAATTAAGGCCACAGCGAACTCTAGGATGGTAAGTAAGATGAGAATAATAAAAGTAATTAGAGCTGTTGTCGGACTAATGTTAAGTAGTGCTAGAGTAGCTTCTCCGATTAGGTGAATTAGTAGGTGTCCTGCTGTAATACTGGCTGTTAATCATATGGCTAAGGCCACTGGTTGGATAAATAGGCTAATTGTTTTGATGATAACTAGCATTGGGATGAGGGTGTGCTGGTGTTCCTCGTGGCAGGCAGTGGGCCAAGGATGATTTAGTTTTGTGTTGGAAGCCTGTAACCACGGTAGCTATTCATCGGGGAACTGCTATGTCTAGGTTCATTGATAGTTGTGTTGCAGGTGTAAATGAATGGGGCAGCAGGCCTAGAATGTTTGTTGAACCAATAAATAAAATAAGGGGTATAAGCATGAGTGCTCAGGTTTGTCCCTTCTGGTTATGAATTGCTATTTGTTTAGACATGAGTTCTGTTAATCATTGTTGAAGGGAGATTCTGTGATTGTAGAATAGTCGTTTGGGTGCTGGGAATAATAGGCTGGGAAATATAATAATGTGATACTAGGAGTTCCCTTCGTGGCACAGTGGTTAAGGAGTCCGACTAGGAACCATGAGGTTGCGGGTTCGATCCCTGGCCTTGCTCAGTGGGTTAACGATCCGGCATTGCTGTGAGCTGTGGTGTAGGTTGCAGACACGGCTCGGATCCCATGTTGCTGTGGCTGTGGCGTAGGCCAGCGGCTACAGCTCCGATTAAACCCCTAGCCTGGGCACCTCCACATGCCGCAGGTATGGCCCTAAAATGACCAAAAAAAAATAATGTGATAATAGGAAGTCCTATTGTCGGGGTAGTGAAAGAGGCAAATAAATTTTTGTTCATTTTATTTCTCAGGGCGTCTTTTGTTTTTGTAGTTTGGACTTAGTTCTGTATTTGTAGGATAAGTGTAATTTGAGTTTTTTAGTTGAAATATAATGAAAAGGACTAAAATTATTAAAAGGATAGTAATAGATCACGTTGTTGTGTCTAATTGTGGCATGTCATTAAGGGGAGGTCTAACTCCCGGTGTTTAAGTTAAAACGTTAACACTGTTTAGAGTCTCAATGGACCTGTTAATATCGACGTGGATCATTTTTCAGAACATTTTAATGGGACTGGTTCAAGGACAATGGGTATAAAACTGATCAGACCCACACATTTCTGAACACTGCCCATAATAAAAGCCTGGTGGGGTTGACATCAAAGTTGTTTGGTGAAGTCATCCAGGGATGACATCTGTTTTGAAGCCTAATGATGGCACAGCTCATGAGTGGAAGACATCTTCAGGGGAGACTAAAACTCAGATTATTTGTATTGGTAGTACTACTTGGTTGTCTACCTGTAAGTTGCATATCTCTCCGGGTTTCAGATCTGATATAGGGACTGTGTATGATTCAAAAGTCAGATCTTCAGAGTTTGTACATTCGTTAACTTCAGTACTGTTGGTGTCCTGTTGTCTTTATAGTTACAGATGGGTTTTTTTTTTTTTTTTGGTTTATCTAGGGCTGCGCGTGTGGCATGTGGAGGTTCCCAGGCTAGGGGTCTAACAGGAGCTGCAGTCACTGGCCTACGCCACAGCCACAGCAACGCAGGATCCGAGCCGCATCTGCAACCTACACCACAGCTCACGGCAATGCCAGATCCTTAATCCACTGAGCAAGGCCAGGGATCGAACCCGCAACCTCATGGTTCCTAGTCGGATTCGTTAACCACTGAGCCACGACGGGAACTCCTAGAGATGGGTTGTTAATCTCATCTATTATGTAGAGAATTCATAGGGATGGGAGAGCAATTACAATTAGAAATAATAGCTGGTAGGATAGTTCAGATTGTTTCCACCTCTTGAGCATCTATTTTACTAGTGTGTGTGAGTTTAGTAGTTAAATGTTAGTGAGATAATGTATAGTACTAATGAACCACTAAGGAATACGATTATTAGTATGTGGTCTTGGGAATGGAGTAACTCTTCTCTGATGGGTAAGGTTGCGTCTTGGAAACCTAGTTGAAAGGGGTAAGCCATAGAGATATATAGGGGTGCCACCTATAGTTTAACTTTGACAAGGTTATGTAATGTTTTAATAATATTTCAATTATCGAGAAATACATAATGGTTATGGCGTTGGCTTGAGACCAGTGGAAGAGGGTTCGATTCCTTCCTTTCTCATGGTTATTTTAAATTACTATAAGTGGACTCTTCGAATGTGTGTTATGGTGGTGGACAACCATGTAGTCATTCTAAATTGGTATTTGTCAGTTTGACTGCAGATAGCTCTCCTTCTGGTGCAAATGCTTCTCAGATTATAAATACTATCAGTATAACTGCTGTTAGTGAGAAGAATGATCCTATTGAAGAAGGTGTTTCATGCTGTGTAAGCGTCTGGGTAATCAGAATATCGTTATGGTATTCCAGATAGGGCTAGGAAATGTTGAGGGAAGAAAGTTACATTGACACCTACAAATATAACCTACAAATATAACCAAGTGAACTTTTGCTCATGTTGAGTTGAGGGTGTATCCTTAGAATGAGCAAGTGAACTTTTGCTCATGTTGAGTTGAGGGTGTATCCTTAGTGTACAAAACCCCCTATAATGGTGACTATGGCTCCTATAGACAGCACATGGTGGAAGTGTGCAACTACGTAATATGTGTCGTGTGGGACAATGTCTAGAGATGAGTTAGCTAGTACAATGCTGGTTAAACCACCTACAGTGAATAGGGAAATGAGGCCTAGCGCCCATAATATTGCTGGCGATCATTTGATGTTGCTGGCGTGAAGGGTGGCTACTCAGCTAAATACTTTTACTCCAGTGGGAATAGCGATAATCATTGTGGCAGATGTGAAGTATTCTCGTGTATCTATGTGAATACCTACGGGTGAATATGTGATGGGCTCACACAATGAAGCCTAGGAAGCTAATGGGCATTATAACTCCTAGTATTCCCATATACCCCAAAGGTTCTTTTTATCCTGAGTATTAAGTTACAATGTGGGAGATTACTCTGAAGCCAGGTAGGATGAGGATGTAAACTTGTGGGTGTCTGAAAAATCAGAATAGGTGTTGGTACAGGATGGGGTCACCTCCTCCCACGTGGTCAAAGAAAGTTGTATTCAAGTAATGATCTGTTAGTATAGTAATTCTGGCTTCTGAGACAGGCAGTGATAGAAGGAGGAACACAGCTGTGATAGGTACTGATCAGACGAACAGGGTGTTTGTATTGGGATATGGCTGGTGGTTTTATACTAACAATTGTAGTGATAAAGTTAACAGTGCCTAAAATCGACAAAACTCCTGTGAAGTGAAGGAAAAAGATGGATAAGTCTACAGAAACTCCTGCATGGGCCAGGTTTCCAGCTAATGGGGGGTAAAGAGTACACCCTGTGCTTTCTGCAGCCTCTACTGTTGATGATGCAAGTAGGAGTAGGAATGACGGTAGTAGAAGTCAAAAGCTTATGTTATTTATACAATGGAAAGCCATGTCTGGTGCTCCAATGATTAGTGGTACTAGTCAGTTTCTGAAACATCCAATTATAATAGGTGCAACTATAAAGAAGATTATTACAAAGGCATGGGTTCTTACGATTACAGTATAAATTTGGTCGTCTCTGAGCAAGGTTCCAGGCTGACCCAATTTGGCAAGAAAAAGAAGGCTGAGGGCAGTGCCTACTACTGCGGCCCAGGCACCAAATAGTAAGTATAAGGTGCCGATGTCTTTGTGGTTGGTTGGAAATAGTTAACGGTTTATGAACATAGGTATAGATAAAATGGCTGATCAAACATTAGACTGTAAATCTAAAGACAGAGGTTTGAGCCTTTTTGCCAAGTTCTGTGGTGATATCACCATATTGAATTGCAAATTCAAAAGAGGCAGCTTCAATTTTGCCTGGGCTTCTCCAGCCTTTTTTTCTTTTTTCTTTTTCCTGCAGTGGGAGAAGTAGATTGAAACCAATTGATTAGGGTGTTTAGCTGTTAACTAAAAGTTTCCTGGGTTTGCAATTCCACTAGTCTAGTGAGGATTTAGCTTAATTAAAGCACGTGCTTTGCCTTCAGGGTGATGTAGGGTGTTGTTCTGCAATCCTTACTAACCAGGAATTGTGTTGTAGACTTCCTAGAGCTTTGAAGGCTCTTGTTCTGTTTTAGCCTAAATTCCTAACATAATGTTGATATAGCTGGTGTTAGTGGTAGGATTACTGTTGACAGTACGATTATTGTGGGGAGTAGTATTATCTGTTTTCTAGGTTCGAAATGCCATTTTATTTTTATGTTGTTGGTTGATGGGACCATGGTTAGTGATGAGGAGTACGTTAGTCACGTGTAGAAGTATATAGTTAATAATACGGTTACGGCTGTTACTGTTGGTATGATGATGCTGTCATCTTTTGTTAATTCTTGAATGATTATTCATTTTGGCATGAACCCTGATAATGGAGGCAGACTGCCTATTGACAGTAAAGTAGTTAATACTAGACTTGTGATGAGAGGTGTTTTGTTTCATGTGTGTGATAGTGTTTTGGTAGTTGAGCTATGAATTAGTCGTGTGAATATTGTCAGTGATACTGTGATGTAAATTAGTAGGTTTAGGATAGTTATTGTTGTGTTGTATGGTAGGATCACTGTTATTCAGCATACGTGTGTGATTGATGAATATGCTATGATTTTTTGTAATTGGGTTTGGTTTAGTCCCCCTGGGATTGACAGCATGACTACTTTTAATATTATGTTAAGGTTGATGGATGGTGAGATTTGGCATGGTGCTGATAGTGGAGCTAGTTTTGGTCAGGTTAATAATAGGAGTCCTGCTCACGACGAGATTCCTTGGGTTACTTCTGGCACTCAGAAGTGGAATGGAGATAATCCTAATTTTACAGTGAGGGCTGTTGTTACTATTGTAGATGCTGTTGGGTTGAAGACTTTGGTAATGGTTCACTGGCCTGAGTAGAGTGGGCTAATGATTATGACTATTATAAGCGGTATGGAGGCTGTGGCTTGGGGTACAAAAATACTTTGTGGCTGGTTCTATGGCTTGTGGGTTGAATTTTTTTATCAGCATGGGGGTGATTGCTAGCAAGTATATTTCAAATCCGATTCAGATAAGTGGTCAGTGGGAGCTAATTATCATCATGGTTCCTGATATATGAGGGTAGCTGAGACCAAAGGGTTTATTAGTATGGGAAGGGTATGAACCAACATTTTCGGGGTATGGGCCCGATAGCTTAATTTAGCTGACCTTACTTTAGAATGTGGTGCAGTTTGCTAGCACGAAGATTTTTGATTTCTTAGGTGTAGGTTCATGTCCTTTTGTTCTAGAAATAAGAGGATTTGAACCTCTATTTTTTAGTCTCTCAAAGTAACGCTTCTCAGACATACATTTCTATGTTTGGTGGAATGCTTACCGTTGGGATGGTTAGTGAGACATGTCATATATATAGGGCTAGTGGTAGTGGTAGGAAGCTTTTTCATAGTAGGTGTATTAGTTGGTTATGTTGTAAGATGCCATAGGTCATAGGAAAGAGATCGTTAATGTGAGTGTTCTTAAGATGAAATTAATAGTATACAGTTCTGGTGTGTGTGTGTCATGGAATGCTCCTAGGAATAGGATGGTTGTGAATGCATTTATTATGATAACGTTGGCGGATTCTGCTATGAAGTATATGGCGAAAGGTCCTGCTGCATGTTCTTCATTAAAGCCAGATGCTACCTCGGATTCTCCTTCTGTAAATTCCGACGGGGCTTGGTTGGTTTCTGCTAGCATTTAAATAAATCATATTATGGCTAGAGATCAGGATGTAAAAACAGTTCAGATGTGTTCTTGTGATTAGAGCGGATAGGGTGAAGGAGCCATTTATCAAGAGTACTGATAGTAAGATAACTGCTGCTCGCACAGCTACTGTTGCGCCTGGAGTGGTGGCTCAGGCAGCAGCTCTGGAGGCTCGGGCCACCCTGGAAGTGACAGTGTGGGTGTGGCAGCGCTCTGCCTGCACCTGGGCAGGGAGTGGTGGTACTAATTGACACGTGGGACTGCCCCTGGATCCTGGCACCTTGGCCGTGTATTTCGCGGACTTGGGTTGGGCATCAGGCTCCCTGTGGACTACTGTTTGCATGGTAAGTGCTGGTGCTTCCTGCTCAAGTTCTTCTTCATGGTGCTCCACTGGCTCTTAGTGCAAGTGTTCAGCTTCCGCTGGTCTGTGCATGATTTCAGCACCGAGGACAGGACCGCGGCCCCTGCTGCCTTCAGTTGCCCTCAGCCTGGAGCCTGTTGCAAGAAGGTGGGCAGCAGCGTGTCTGCAGACTTGGAAGGCGAAGTTTGTCCTTCCATGCCACAAAGGCAAGCATCCAACACCAGCAGGAGCAACATCAGCACCACCGACAGTGGCCACAATAGCAGCAGGGGCCAAGCGGCAAACACAGGTCTGAGTCCTGCTCCTTCTGCGTCTGGTTCCGGCACCACTCATCCACATCTTGTAGCTGGGGCAGATCTGGAGAGACCTATCCCCTGGCTCGTGTGGAGTCCTATGAGAAGATAAGTCAAATGTGCAGGGAAGAGGAAACAACTGTCAAAACGAGTTCTGAAAGACAGTGGAGGGGATCAACACTAAGGGGGTTCTCCTGCCTGAAACTTTAGAGTCATGTGCTTAACCTTTGCACAGTAGAGAGTGAAAGTTAAATGTTGCGTGTGTACATTTCTCGTGTTGGGACAAGATTCTAGAGAGTCAAAATCCATTCCACACACAGCTGTCTGCATTTAAACTATTCCATCTTCTCTGCTAGAGGGTAGTGATATTAAACTCCTTTGTGCCCCAGGAGGGGTCCAGTGTGTCAGTGAGAAAGGACTTGTAAGAGGATAAAGAAGTGCTTTTTAAGGAGTTCCTGTTGTGATTCAGCAGCAAGGACCCTGACTAGTATCCATGATGATGCGGGATGGATCCCTGGCCTTGCTCAGTGGGTTAAGGATCTGGTGTTGCCACCAGCTGTGGTGTAGGTTGCAACTGTAGCTCCAATTCGACCCCTAGCCTGGGAACTCCCATGTGCTGCAGGTGCGACCCTAAAAGACAAAAAAAAAAAAATTAAAAACAGAAGAAGAAAAAAAAGTGCTACTTAAGTACCTTTGAGCCTTAACTGGCACAGGATTCTACTGAATCCAGTTACTCAGAAGAGAAGATATTAGATATCAACGCTTTACTCAAAACTAAGATCCCAACCAATGACCTTTGATTACCCTCGCTGAGAAACTACTGGACTGAAATACACAATTCTGCTTTTGCAAAATGTAAGTAATGGTTTCTTCCTCAAAAGATTTGTGTGAGCATTCTGACATAGAAAGAGTACCCAGGAATGGTTAGCTATTATTTCTGTCGTCCTCATTAATAAAAAATGACATTAAAACCTTTAAGAAATAAAGATACTATTTGAAATAATAATCTAATCTAAGTATCCTCACAATTTTCATTGCTATATAATTTGAATATGGGGGGAAAATGCACCTGCTATGTATGGTTGATAAGTTTCTGGAAAATTGTTTGGAAATCATTAAGCCCTGAAACTCCAAATTGCTGCCACTGTAGCATCATTTGGTAATTCTCTCTTTTATAAAGTGATACTCATAAAAAGTTCCATGAATAGAATTACCCGGCATTTACTGATTTTATGGAGCAGTAATAATGCTTTCTGGTCTTGTCTTTGATTTTCTATGTGATATCTTATTTAAATTACACTGGAAAACCACAAGCTAGTGATTGGAAACACTCTTCTAATAGGCTAATTGCAAAAGACAAAGCAATAACCCATGACAAAAAGCGATTTGTTTTGTAAAATGCTCACAAAGTGGACAGAGAATGCACATATATTGCATACCTGTGCTTAAAATGTCTACCCTATTTGAAAAACAATTTCTTTTGAGTCCCTCTCCTTACTGCCCTTGTAACCTCTCTGTTCTGAAGGCTATAGATCAACGGGTTTAACGTGGGATTCACAGAGAGACAGATGGGTGTCTGGTTTTCTTAAAACCTGGTGGAGCCTCCGCACACCCCATGCTGCAGGCTCACCACAGCCCAGAGAAGGAAAGTGAAATCTCCTTGAATAAAATGACTCCGTACTCTACTTCCCATTTTTTTTTATTATATTAACAATGTATTTTATTTCAATTATAGGTGTACAAAGATCAGAACTCAATACGATAGATTTTGTGTCCCAAACCCACAGTGCATCCCCCCACCCCCCAGACTGTCTTATTTGAAAAACCAAGGTTTTCCAAAATCTGTGAGTCGTTGTCTATTCTTCAAAGAAGTTCAGTGTGTCTCTTTAGTTTCCACATGTAAGCGGTAGCACTGGGTGTTGCTGTCTAATTGTCTGACTGGTTCCACTTCGTATGATAATTTCTAGGTTCATCCATGTTGCTATAAATGTTATTCCTTTCCTTTTAATGGCTGAGTAATATTCCATTATGTGTATGTACCATATCTTCCCTATCCACTCCTCTGTCCATGGGCATTTAGGTTGTTTCCATGACCTGGCTTCTTCCCTCTCTAGCTGCTTTAGATGTAAAGTTAGGTTGTTTATTTGAGCTTTTTCTTGTGTCCTGAGGTTGGCTTGTATTGCTATATACTTTCCTCTTAGCACTGCTTTTGCTGAATCCCAGAGGTTTTGGAGTGTTGTGTCTTTGTTGATATTTGCTTCTAGGAATTTTTTAACTTTGATTTCTTCTTTGATTTCTTCAGTGATCCATTGGTTCTTTTCTTGTTTTTGTATCCATTCTGTCGGGAGCCATGCAGGATGAGCCCCGCCGAGACACGCGCTCCGGCAGGGATATGAAGAGACACGCGCTCCTTCAAAACTGCTCTCCTCTGCACGGCACATGGACTCCTGGCCTCTCCAAAATAAAAGGAACTAGCTGAAGTCTCCTGTATTTCTGCTCTCTGTGTGATTGCTGATGTTTGTCTGTGTGTTTGC
>PVHT020000148.1:65058-78762 GCA_004024745.2 Catagonus wagneri
GAATGTTTTCTGTATTGTGTGTTTTGTGTGGGTTTTCTGTGTGTATGTTGCGTTTATTGAGTGTTTTCTTCGTGTTGTGTGTGTGCTGTGTGCGTAGTGAATGTGGGCTGGGTGTGTGTATTTTGTGTTTTTTTGTGTTTTTTGGTTTTTGTGTGTGTTGTGTGAGTGTTCTGAGGATGTCCCGGATTTGCATTGTGTTATTATTACCGTGCTGTGTGCTAGTGTTGTTTTGTGTGTGTTGTGTGTGTGTTTGTGTGCGTCTTGTGTTGTTGTGTGTTAGTTTTCTGTGTGTTTTGTGTGCGTTGTATTTGTTGTGTGTGTGTGTGGTTTTGTGTTTGTTGTGTCTGTGTGTTTATGTGTCTCTTGTGTGTGTGTTGTGTGTTGTGTTGAGTGTGTTTGGTGTGTGTCTGTCTTCTATGTTTTTGTGTGTGTTTTGTGAAAGTTTTCTGTGTTGTGTGTTTTCTGTGTCTATGTTGATATTAGTACATTTTTTGTGTGTGTTGTGTGTGTGTGTTTGTGTGCGTCTTGTGTTGTTGTGTGTTAGTTTTCTTTGTGTTTTGTGTGTGTTGTGTTTGTTTGTTGTGTGTATGTGTATTGTGTGTGTTGTTTGAGTTTCTGTTTTGTGTGTTTCTTACAGTGTGTAGCTGTGTGTGTCTGATGTGTGTGCTCTGTGTGTGTTGTGCTGCGTGTGTGTGTTGTTGAATGTGTGTTGTATGTGTGTGTTTAGTGTGCTTTGTGTTGTTGGTTTATTTTTGTGTGTAAATCGTTTTGTGTGTTGTGTGTGTGCTGTGTGTGTGTGTTTTGAGTGTGTAATGAATGTGTGTTGAGTGCGTGTTTTTTGTGATTTTTGTGTTGTTTCGTGTTGGGTTGTGTGTGTGTTTTGTGTGTGTTCTGAGAGTGTCCCATGTTTGTGTTCTGTTGTTATTTTTGTGCTGTGTGTTTGCATTGTTTTGAGTATATTGTGTGTGTGTGTCTGTGTATGTCTTGTATTGTTGTGTGTTAGTTTCCTGGGTGTTTTTTGTGCGTTGTGTTTGTGTGTAGTGTGTGTGTGTGTTTGTTGTTTTTGTGTTTGTTGTGTCTGCGTGTTTGTGTCTGTTTTGTGTGTGTGTTGTGTGTTGTGTTGTGTGTGTTTGCTGTGTGTGTTTTGGTTGGTTGTGTGTGTCTTTTTGAATGTTTTCTGTATTGTGTGTTTTGTGTGTGTTTTCTGTGTGTATGTTGCGTTTATTGAGTGTTTTCCTTGTGTTGTATGTGTGTTGTGTGTGTAGTGAATGTGTGCTGGGTGTGTGCATTTTGTGTTTTTTTGTGTTGTTTTGTGTTTGTTGGGTTTTGTGCGTGTTGTGTGAGTGTTCTGAGGATGTCCCGAGTTTGCATTGCGTTGTTATTACCGTGCTGTGTGTTTGTGTTGTTTTGTGTGTGCTGTGTGTGTGTTTGTGCGCGTCTTGTGTTGTTGTGTGTTAGTTTTCTGTGTGTTTTGTGTGCGTTGTGTTTGTTGTGTGTGTCTGTGGTTTTGTGTTTCTTGTGTCTGTGTGTTTGTGTGTCTCGTGTGTTTGTGTTTTGTGTTGTGTTGAGTGTGTTTGCTGTGTGTGTGTTGTGTGTTTTTGTGTGTGTTTTTTGAAAGTTTTCTGTGTTGTGTGTTTTCTGTGTGTTTTCCTTGTCTATGTTGATATTAGTACATTTTTTGTGTGTGTTGTGTGTTTGTGTTTGCGTGTGTCTTGTGTTGTTGTGTGTTAGTTATCTGTTTGTTTTGTGTGTTGTGTTTGTGTGTTGTGTGTATGTGTATTGTGTGTGTTGTTTGAGTTTCTGTTTTGTGTGTTTCTCACAGTGTGTAGCTGTGTGTGTCTGATGTGTGTGATGTGTGTGTGTTGTGCTGTGTGTGTGTATTGTTGAATGTGTGTTGTCTGTGTGTGATCAGTTTGTTTTGTGTTGTTGTGTGTTTTTGTGTGAATCGTTTTGTGTGTTGTGTGTGTGCTGTGTGTGTGTGTTTTGTGTATGTAATGAATATGTAGTGAGTTGTGTTTTTTGTGTTTTTTGTGTTGTTTCGTGTTGGGTTGTGTCTGTGTTTTGTGTGTGTTCTGAGAGTGTCCCATGTTTGTGTTGTGTTGTTATTTTTGTGCTGTGTGTTTGCATTGTTTTGAGTGTATTGTGTGTGTGTGTCTGTGTATGTCTTGTGTTGTTGTGTGTTAGTTTCCTGGGTGTTTTGTGTGCGTTGTGTTTGTGTGTAGTGTGTGTGTGTGTTTGTTGTTTTTGTGTTTGTTGTGTCTGCGTGTTTGTGTCTGTTTTGTGTTTTTGTTGTGTGTTGTGTTGTGTGTGTTTGCTCTGTATGTTTTGGATGGTTGTGTGTGTCTTTTTGAATGTTTTCTGTATTTTGTGTTTGTGTGTGTTTTCTGTGTGTATGTTGCGTTTATTGAGTGTTTTCCTTGTGTTGTGTGTGTGTTGTGTGTGTAGTGAATGTGTGCTGCTTGTGTATTTTGTGTTTTTTTGTGTTGTTTTGTGTTTGCTGGGTTTTTTGCGTGTTATGTGAGTGTTCTGAGGATGTCCCGGGTTTGCATTGCGTTGTTATTATCGTGCTGTGTGTTTGTGTTGTTTTGTGTGTGCTGTGTGTGTGTTTGTGTGCGTCTTGTCTTGTTGTGTGTCAGTTTTCTGTGTGTTTTGTATGCGTTGTGTTTGTTTGTTGTGTGTGTGTGTGGTTTTGTGTTTGTTGTGTCTGTGTGTTTGTGTGTCTCGTTTGTTTGTGTTGTGTGTTGTGTTGAGTGTGTTTGCTGTGTGTGTGTGTTGTGTGTTTTTGTGTGTGTTTTGTGCAAGCTTTCTACGTTGTGTGTTTTCTGTGTGTTTTCTGTGTCTATGTTGATTTTAGTACATTTTCTGTGTGTTGTGTGTGCGTTTGTGTTCGTCTTGTGTTGTTATGTGTTAGTTTTCTGTGTGTTTTGTGTGTGTTGTGTTTGTGTGTTGTGTGTATGTGTATTGTGTGTGTTGTTTGAGTTTCTGATTTGTGTGTTTCTTACAGTGTGTAGCTGTGTGTGTCTGATGTGTGTGTTGTGTGTGTGTTGTGCTGCATGTGTGTGTTGTTGAATGTGTGTTGTATGTGTGTGTTTAGTGTGCTTTGTGTTGTTGGGTTTTTTTGTGTTTGAATCGTTTTGTGTGTTGTGTGTGTGTTTTGTGTGTGTGTTTTGTGTGTGTAATGAATGTGTGTTTGGTGTGTGTTTTTTGTGTTTTTTGTGCTGTTTCCTGTTGGGTTGTGTGTGTGTTGTGTGTGTGTTCTGAGAGTCTCCCCTGTTTGTGCTGTGTTGTTAATTTTGTGCTGTGTTTGTGTTGTTTTGTGTGTGCTGTGTGTGTTTGTGTGCGTCTTGTGTTGTTGTGTGTTAGTTTTCTGTGTGTTTTGTGTGCGTTGTGTTTGTTTGTTGTGTGTGTCTGTGTTTTTGTGTTCGTTGTGTCTGTGCGTTTGTGTGTCTCATGTGTGTTTGTTGTGTGTTGTGTTGAGTGTGTTTGCTGAGTGCGTTTGTTGTGTGTTTTTGTGTGTGTTTTGTGAAAGTTTTCTGTGTTGTGTGTTTTCTGTGTGTTTTCTGTGTCTGTGTTGATTTTAGTACATTTTTTGTGTGTGTTGTGTGTGTGTGTTTGTGTGCGTCTTGTGTTGTTGTGTGTTAGTTTTCTGTGTGTTTTGTGTGTGTTGTGTTTGTGTATTGTGTGTATGTGTATTGTGTGTGTTGTTTGAGTTTCTGTTTTGTGTGTTTCTTACAGTGTGTAGCTGTGTGTGTCTGATGTGTGTGTTGTGTGTGTGTTGTGCTGTGTGTGTGTGTTGTTGAATGTGTGTTGTCTGTGTGTGTTTAGTGTGTTTTGTGTTGTTGTGTGTTTTTTTGTGTGAATCGTTTTGTGTGTTGTGTGTGTGCTGTGTGTGTGTGTTTTGAGTGTGTAATGAATGTGTGTTGAGTGCGTGTTTTTTGTGATTTTTGTGTTGTTTCGTGTTGGGTTGTGTGTGTGTTTTGTGTGTGTTCTGAGAGTGTCCCATGTTTGTCTTGTGTTGTTATTTTTGTGCTGTGTGTTTGCACTCTTTTGAGTGTATTGTGTGTGTGTGTCTGTGTATGTCTTGTGTTGTTGTGTGTTAGTTTTCTGTGTGTTTTGTGTTTTGTGTTTGTTTGTTGTGTGTGTGTGTGGTTTTGTGTTTGCTGTGTCTGTTTGTGTGTCTCGTGTGTGTGTGTTGTGTGTTGTGTTGAGTGTGTTTGCTGTGTGTGTGTGTTGTGTGTTTTTGTGGGTGTTTTGTGAAAGTTTTCTGTGTTGTGTGTTTTCTGTGTGTTTTCTGTGTCTGTTGATTTTAGTACATTTTTTCTGTGTGTTGTGTGTGTGTGTTTTTGTACGTCTTGTTTTGTTGTGTGTTAGTTTTCTGTGTGTTTTGTGTGTGTTGTGTTTGTGTCTTGTGTGTATGTGTATTGTGTGTGTTGTCTGAGTTTATCTTTTGTGTTGTGTGTGTTCTTACTGTGTGTATTTGTGTGTGTGTGTAATGTGTGTGTTGTGTGTGTTTTCTGTGTGTGTGTTGTTGAATGTGTGTTTTGTGTGTGTTTAGTGTGTTTTGTGCTGTTTTGCGTTTTTTGTGTGAATCGTTTTTTGTGTTTTGTGTGTTTTGTGAGTGTGTTTTGTGTGTGTAGTGACTGTGTGTTTGGTGTGTGTTTTTTGTGTTTTTTGTGTTGTTTCTTGTTGGGTTTTGTGTGTGTTGTGTGTGTGTTCTGAGAGTCTCCCCTGTTTGTGCTGTGTTGTTAATTTTTGCTGTGTGTTTGTGTTGTTTTGTGTGTGCTGTGTGTGTGTTTGTGTGCGTCTTGTGTTGTTGTGTGTTAGTTTTCTGTGTGTTTTGTGTGCGTTTTGTTTGTTTGTTGGGTGTTTGTGGTTTTGTGTTTGTTGTGTCTGTGTGTTTGTGTGTCTCGTGTGTGTGTGTTGTGTGTTGTGTTGAGTGTGTTTGCTGTGTGTGTTGTGTGTTTTTGTGTGTGTTTTGTGAAAGTTTTCTGTGTTGTGTGTTTTCTGTGTCTATGTTGATTTTAGTACATTTTTTGTGTGTGTTGTGTGTGTGTGTTTGTGTGCATCTTGTGTTGTTGTGTGTTAGTTTTCTGTGTGTTTTGTGTGTGTTGTTGTTGTATGTTGTGTGTGTATTGTGTGTGTTGTCTTGTTTTTGTATATGTTTTGTGTTGTGTGTTTCTTCCTGTGTGTAGCTGTGTGTGTGTGATGTATGTGTTGTGTGTGTGTTGTGTTGTGTGTGTGTTGTGTTGTGTGTGTGTGTTGAGTGTGTTTTGTATGTGTGTGTTTAATGTGTTTTGTGCTGTTGTGTGTTTTTTGTGTGAATCGTTTGTTTGTTGTGTGTGTGTTTCTTGTGTGAGTTTTGTGTGTGTAATGAATGTGTGCTGGGTGTGTGCTTTTTGTGTTTTTTGTGTTTTTTTGTTGGGTTGTGTGTGTGTTTTGTGTGTGTTTTGAGGGTATCCCGTGTTTGCGTTGTGTTGTTATTTTGTGCTGCGTGTTTGCATTTTTTGAGTGTTTTTTGTTTGTGTTTTTGTGCGTCTTGTGTAGTTGTCTGTTAGTTTTCTGAGTGTTTTGTGTGTGTTGTGTTTGTTGTGTGTGTGTGTGTGTTTTGTTGTTTTTGTGTTTGTTGTGTCTGTGTGTTTGTGTGTCTCTTTTTTGTGTGTGTTTTGTGTTGTGTTGTGTGTGTTTTCTGCTATGCAGAGAAGATCAATAACCTTTATATATGCATGTATGTTTGGCAACATCAGATATTACCATCCTCTTGGCTTAAGCAGGACATAAAATATATTAGTTTTTTAACATCAAGACTTGCATTGTCATTCTTGTTTCAACAAAAATCGATCAATGAGCTTATGCACATTCATTAATTTTTTAATCAAGAAAGTGATTAATTGCTCTTAAATTTGTGGAATGCTGGATCTCTTCAACAACCTAGCAAAGGCAATGCATCTTCTCTCCAATATTCAAAACTGCACATATGTTTAAACAAACAAAATTTGAGTTCACAAATCCCCATAAATCTATCCATAGATTTTGTGGTTATGATTCTTAATGAAAATTCTAACACTAAAAGATGCCTAAGTTCCTTTCCAGTGCTGACATTATATAATTGTAAGATGAGTAATAAATACTTTGACCTCTGCTTGCTTATGCCTGAATTCCTTATCTTCAGCCCCACATATTGATCTATCTGCTCATTTCTAAAATTAGGTAATAAATTCTATTCTTCTAGTTTCTCAAGTCACAAACTAGGAATCAACCTACATTCTTTCTCTCCTGGCCCCTCTTCAAATGTCCATCCAGCACCTGAAAATTAGTAGCAAGGAGTAAAAATATCACACCAGCTATTTGGACTGCACAGCTACCAGAAGCACTAGCATCCAAAAGTGTGTCATCTATTTTGTCCTCCTGTTTTCACCACAGTAAAAGTTAAAATATGATAATCCAGTGTAACTGCTAGACTGAATTTGAATTCTTGATGGGAGTTACACATATGGAATTCTATTTAGAAGACTGTGTACATGTGTGTCTGTGTCTCTGTGTGTGTTTAGCATAGGACAGAATATGTATCTCTCTTCTTATTTCAGCTGAGGTAAGAGAGAAGGCAAACCACTTTGCCACCCCTGATCCTAGTTGCTTACCCTGGATTAAGAAGGACACTCCTGGAAGTGATTCTCTTTTCCCCCTCTCTGATAATTTGGAATGCTTTATTAGACCATATACATGTATTCCTCAAAAGCCCTTTGGGGTTCCTTCTACCCAGTAGCCCAGAAATATGTACTTCAGTCTCTAAAGACACAATTACGGTTCATTTGGAGTATGGGGATGATATATTAATCAGGATATGAAAATATAATGAGTATTTAGTTAAAAGTTGGCTCCCTTGATTGATCTAAATCACAATATGATTTTTTTTCTCATTGGAAATCATGAGAGATGTGCTTTTTTATTTTTTTGTAATTGATGTACAATGATCTGTCATTTTCCTCTGTACAGCAAAGTGACCCGGTTATACATTTATATACATTCTTTTTTTCACATTATCCTCCATCATGTTCCATCACAAGTGACTGGATATAGTTCCCTGTGCTTTTCAGCAGGATCTCATTGTTTATCCACTCCAAATGCAATAGTTTGTATCTACTAACCCCAGAACATCCAGTCCATCCTGCTACTTCCCCTTCCCTCTTGGCAACAGCAAGTCTTTTCTCCTGCCCACGAGTTTGTTTCTTTTCTGTTGGCAGGTTCATTTGTGCCACATATTAGATTGCAGATACAAGGGTTATCATGATGTTTTTCTTTCTCTTTCTGACTTATTTCACTTAGTATGAGAGTCTCTAGTTCCATCCATGTTGCTGCAAATGGCTTTACTTTGTTTTTTTTTTTTTTATGGCTGAACAGTATTCCATTGTGTATATATATGCCACATCTTGTTAATCCATTCATCTGTCGATGGACACTTAAGTTGTTTCCATGTCTTGGCTATTATGAAAAGTGCTGCTATAAATATAGGGGTTCATGTGTCTTTCTCAGTGAAAGTTTTGTCTGGATATATGCCCAAGAGAGGGATTGCTGGATCATATGGTAGTTCTATATTGACTTTTCTGAAGTACCCCGTACTCCTTTCCATAGTGGTTGCACAAATTTACATTCCCACCAACAGGCAAATGTGGCCCAGGTCACATTCTTTTTTTCAAGTTATCTCCTATCATGTTCTACCCTAAGAGACTGGATATAGACCCCTGCACTATATAGTAGGGACTCATTGTTTATTCATTCTAAATGTAATAGTTCGAATCTGCTAATCCCAAACTCCCAGTCCATCTCACTCCCTCCTCTTGCCCCTTGGCATCCACACATCTGTTCTCTGTGTTTGTGAGTCTGTTTATGTTCTGTGGATATGTATATTTGTGCCATACTTTGGACTCCACATATAAGTGATATCATTGGGTATTTGTCTTTCTCTTTCTAACTTGTTTCACTTAGTATGAGAATCTCTAGTTACATCCACGTTGCTGTAAATGTCTGATAATAGAAACTCTTCAGATTTTACTAATTAGACTTTTCCAGAATGTATCACATTGTCCATAATTTTTCCCTTGACATAAACACTTCTGTTTAGGCTACCCTTCCTTCTCTCATTCATCTGTCCTTGGTGGTATGGCTTTAAGTAAATGCCGCCTCAAATTCATATGGTGAAGACTTAACCCACACTAAGAATATGACTGTATTTGTAGATAGTGCCTTTATAAACCTGATTAAGATTAAATGAGGTGGTTAGGATGAATCCTACTCCAATGTAACTTGTGTCTTTTATAAAAGGATGAAATGGAAATCTGGACACTCAACAAGTGGGAATTTGGAGCTGGAGCAATCAGTTGCTAACTCTTTGAAAAACCATAACAGCCAAATGCTAAGTGAAAGTATTCTTGCTAGTGATGGGTGGACAGTGATGCACTGCAATCTTATTTCTAATATTCTGCAATACAATCCACTGCAGCTTCTCCTGCCATCATCCCAAGCCTACTAAGTGTAGTGTTGGGAGCGGTCGGCGCTAAGTCTCACCGAGGCAGAGCCCGGATGAAGATGACTGCAGGACAGAGTTCCTTAGGGCGCCCTTGTCCTGAACTGCAGAGCAGTCAGGACCTGCTCAGCATCTCCAGAAAATCCTCACTTCTACTATTTTGTTTCTGTCTTATGCTATTTCTGGGATTAATTGTATCTGCCTCTTTTGCAGCTCCTGTTCCTTTGCTTTTGAATACTCACAGAGGGTTAGGACTTGTGTTCCTATACCCATCTCTAAAAATTCCTACATGGCCACCACTGCCACCACCAGAAATTAAAACTATTCTATAATGGATAAAACATCCAAGCCCAGGAATGAGAGGGGTGTTTATTTTTAAGAAATATAATATTACTACTAGATATAGATTCCCTTTTAAACACACTCAAAAGTGTATTCATAGAAAACACATCCTTGGAAAAACCCAGGATGGAGGCCTAAGCAGAGATCAGGGCCCAGGATGAGAGTTTGGAGACTGGGACTTAATTGAAATGACAAGCAGAATTGATTTATAGAAACTCTGTGGTCTAACATGTTTCTGCAAGTCTTTTAAGCTGTGAGCCAGTCAACGTTGCTGCCAACACAGACTCACATTCCTTGCCCATGGTGCACCTGGGAGTGCACTAGACATAGTTATAGTTAAAAATTATAGATTAAGTAGAAAATGTAGAGAAATAATAAAAGTATGGTTAACCACATGTTAGACATTATTAACCTCATATCCTGTTATGCTTAGAAAACTATATTTTTGATTGTTAAGATTAATCATAAACTTTCTATAAACTCTGTGACCTATTAATGTTTAAACTGTATTTTGTTATAAAAAATCTGTGCTCTGTATACTACCATTGTATTTGGACAAAGTTAATAGCTTGGAGAAAGAACAATCTCTGAAAAGGAAACAATATGTAAAAAGGGACCCTACTGAGTTCCTTGTGATATTTCATTGAATGATTAAGGTCAACAGTGTACATGGTGATTTCTTTATTGTGGGCAAACATGATGACTGGGTCAAAAGTTTCAAAAAATACATACTATGCTTGGGAAGCTTGGGGGGAGGGAAATAGGAGATGTATGTAATCTGTGTGAAAATAAAAGAGAGAGCATCTGCACTAGCAGAAGCAAGAAGCATGATGATCCTGCAACACTGAATAAGTCTCCTGTCATTACTGCTGCCAACGCCGCTCATCCTAGGGGTACCTGCGACCCTGCTGGGGCTGGACCTCGGCAGTGTAGCCCTTGCAAGCTTTCCAAGGGTGCTGATGACTCCCTGCACACTGTAAAATGAAAGTTCTTGGAGTCCTTGGTGAGCAAGTTGAAGGTTGACGATAGTGATGTTTAGGAAATGGTAGATCAGATTACACATAATGGATCATTTAAAATATGTCCATCTTCACTAGCATGCCAGATTGGTCTGGCATTCTGACTTGAACAAAACTTCTTGTATTCAAGATACAGTTAACCAGCCTAGCACACTGTTAATATCCATCCAGGGATTTAAACTGTCACATTAAATCCCAAGTCCTTGGTAAGTGCTCTGTGTCAAAAATTTAGCCTTATGGCACTTAATATTTCATTGTCCTCAGTCTCATGCTCTTAGAAGCTATCCCTACAGACATTCCCCAGACTTTTGCCTAACTGACTGGTGGTGTCCTGGAAATTCTTACCAGATCATGTTTGGCATTTCACTGTCTGGGCTATGTTGATATTTTAAGTTTCACCACACACTCAGAAGCAATGTACTGTGATGGGGTTTGGGTTAAGGAGAATTATATTTGCATGTGTTCAACCCTCCCTGGTACAGCCAAGAACAGGCTTTCTTCCAGGGGATGTTCTTATTTCCTTAGATAAGGGAAAGGAACTCTTTGTTTTCAAAAAGAGGCTTCAGGATTTGAGATGAAAAATTCTTGGACTTGTCCTCTTCTGCCCAATGCCTCTATCTTATGTCTCAAAACCTCACTCCTTTCCAGCCAGTGCTCTTATTTTTCTATTGGATACCAAGAAGCTATAGGTATTTATTAGGGGAGGCAACTCTGCAAAGCTACAACTGGGTCATAGCATTAGTCCTCAAATATAGTTCCCTAAGGACAAGAGAGGAAGGGAGAAACATCTTAATGAGAGCTAACTGCTGCCTCTTTGTTTATCAGTTGGACAGTCAGAGGCTTAAATTTCAATAAAAGCCAACTCACCCCATGATATTTATAAACTCTATCTGCGTGACACAGGAATTGATCCCTCAGTATCTTGCCCTCCATCTGGTTTTCACTCCATGATGCCAAAGGTGATCACTTAACAAGTTTGAAGCCTCTGGATGTCGTGTCTAATGGCACCCAGTTTCCCACCAGGATGGGTTTATATGTCTAATCATCAAATATGTGAAGAATCCATTTCTATTCGAATGCTTAGCTCTTGAGTCTACTTCCAAGACAGTATAGGTGATGAACTGGGAGGTGGCCATTTAAACCAATTAATTTGGAGAGGGTTTAATAAAGGGATGATGACAAAGGGATGTGTGGTAAAGGGAGGTTCCAAGGAACACTGTATAACTCTAGAACACATAAGTTCTAAGAGCTGTTACCTTCTTTATTCCTGAAGGTGCCAGAAGAGGGAAGGTTATGAGGAATGGAGGGAGAGCTTTGAAACAGATCACCTGGTAGGCTCCACAGTCTAGGACTAGGTGTGCAGCCAGCTGAGGCATCTTTGAAAGAAAGGAGACTGGGGAAAACCAGTCTGACCCCACTCTCTACTCTGCCAATGACTACCACTGATTCAGCTCCCTAAATAGATTGATAGTAAAAGAACCTAAGGTACAACTAGTACAGAGGAGCATCCTGGACCAGGGAGGAGGTTAAAAGGATGGCAAATAGATATGGAACTTCAAAAAAAAGTATTTAACATGTAACAAAAATATCAGTACCATTGAATATGTGTTTGTAATGTGGAAATGTATGCATATGAATATATGTAGTATATATAACATATGTGTACCCATATGCTTAATTCAGCTTCTATACAATTCAAAGGAAATGAGAATGAAAATTCTGACTGATCACATTTTCACTAGGGAATCCTGTCTCCAAAAAAACAGTCTCCATCTTATTAATACCCAATTTCTCAACACAAACTTGGGTTTAATTGCTATGAACTCCTGAGGGTTTCTAGGAATCTACAGCCCTGGGGATGCAGAAGCTGATATAAATGACATTCAGGCATTCATAAATTCTGATACAGGCATTCATAAATTCTGTACAGTTGATGGTGTTGCTGACAATTCTAGGTAAGTTTTCTAAGTCAGATGTAAGAGGTCTCATCTTCATATTCTAAGGCATATTTTTTGTCTAGTCATTATACTGTTAAAGTTAAAATCCTTGAAGGTAATAATTATAAAACCAACACAAATTTTAATTAATATATATGGTGCTATATTACTTATACAGTAAAAATAAATTACATTTAAAATTAACTCTGAAATATTGTTACATTGTGCTTCTTACTGTACAATATGTATGAAACACAGGTGATCCTATGTACTTTATAATCTCTTCACTGTGTATCAGCCCTTTCTACACATTTTTGCCAAACCTTTGTATACATCCACTTTTTTCTTATAATTTCCTGAATATTTTCTTATGCCTATAAATATTACTATGAGAGACGAATCTATAATGTCCGTAGAGAGTTCCAGTATATGGACACAATAAAAATATCCATAGATTATTTAAACTATATTTAAAAATGTGAGTCTAATCTGAGATATAAACAGATGAGGTAAACTTTAAGTTACAAAGTCACACATTTAGTGAAAAAGGAAATAGACATTATGAACATTATTGAAGTATAAAAAAAGTAGAATTTATAAATCCATCTTTTCTTTATTTAAACAACTGTTATGAAAGGAAAAAGTAATACCCGTCTTCGGAAATTAGGAAGTGAATATTGTTGAAGTAATTAAACTAAGAGACTATTAGATTTGGCTCGATTTCTTTGGTAGATTGTGCAAGCAAACCGAAACCTAAGCCAGAGTCAATGAGTCCCAGAAAATGAGACATAAGAACAAATCAACAAACACAGCTAACTAGACTTTCCCCAGTAAGGCAGCCACTTGCTATGTAGCTAATCAAAGAATTTCCTGACTTGGCTTCTACATCTTCTCCATACAAACATCTCCTAGGGGTCCTATTCCTAAAGTGCTCCTACCCATTTCTGGTCCAGAGCACTCTGATTCAAATCAATGTTTGTTCAAAGAAAAACTTGTAAAATTCCTCATGCATCTCATATTTATATATAACTATATATATAGTTATAAAGTATGAGTGATTTTGTTACAAAATTAAATTTATTTATTTATTTATTTATTTATTTATTTATTTATTTATTTATTGTCTTTTCAGGGCCACACCCATGGCATATGGGAGTTCCCAGGCTACGGGTCAAATTGGAGCTGCAGCTGCCAGCCTATGCCACAGCCACAGCAACTCCCTATCCAAGGCATGTCTGGGACCTGCAACATTGGATCCTTAACCCACTGACCATGCCAGGGATCATCTCATGTCCTCATGAATACTAGTTGGGTTCATTACCACTGAGCTAAGATGGGAACTTCGGAAAATACTTTATTTTAAAATGAGCTATTAACATTGCTGGATCCTGGACTTTAAGTTTTACTGGTGACTCATTGTCATTGATTTACTTGTTTTCTAGGGATCCAGCACAGGGATTCAGGCTGAACTCTCATTTTCTCCCCTCGTAGGTGAGATTCACTATTGGCATGGAGAGAAACAATCACACCCTCACTGAGTTCATCTTGTTGGGCTTCGCAACAGACCCTGTGATGCAGCTGGTCCTGTTTGTGGTCTTCCTTGGTGTCTACTCCACGACCATAGTAGGAAATATCACCCTCATGGTCTTGATTTGTAATGACTCTCAGTTACACACCCCCATGTACTTTTTCATTGGGAATCTGTCTTTTCTGGATCTCTGGTATTCCTCAGTCTACACCCCCAAGATCCTAGTGACCTGCATCTCTGAAGACAAAAGCATCTCCTTTGCTGGCTGTGTAGCCCAGTTCTTCTTCTCTGCTGGGCTTGGGTACAGTGAGTGCTACCTGTTGGCTGCCATGGCTTATGACCGCTACGTGGCCATTT
>PVHT020000148.1:79762-113059 GCA_004024745.2 Catagonus wagneri
CTTATGTGAAAGAGGAACAGTGAAATATCTCTGTATTCTTTATGCTTTGTCTTATGTGAAAGAGGAACAATGAGAAATTTCTGTACTCCTTGTGTAACTAAGGAAATGTTTTGTAACTATAGAGATGACTATTGATCTGTAACCTGCTGATTTGTAACTTGTTGATTTTGTGGAACTATGGAAACAATATCCTGGTGGCGTGATCAGACCACCAGGAACCTACTAATCCTATATAAGAAAAATGCAAAAATAAATCGAGGAAGACAGAAGCTCCTCGCCTGCTGCACACCTGACTCCTGTCATTATTCGCCGACGCCATTCATCCTTAGGGGCACCCACTTCCCTGCTGAGGCTGGACCTCGGCACCATTCAGCTAGTCTATGTCTTTTGGATGGGGCATTCAGTCCACTAACATTTAACGTAATTACTGATATATATGTTCTTATTGCCATTGTATTAACTGTTTGAGGTTTTTGTTGCTCTCTTTTTTTTTTCACCCTGAAGTTTTGATACAGGAGTCTATATACAAATGAGATTGTTTTACGTTGTTGGTTTCTTAATTGCATGTGTGTCTCCAGTGACCTGCATTTGTGCTCTCTTCTCATGATTTCTGATTTTGGTAGCATAATTGTGCATGGATCATTTAGTATCTTTACTGTATGTATGCCTTTACTGGTGAGCCTTGTCATTTGTGGTGTTTTTGATTCTGGTTGTGGCCTTTTCTTTTCTGCCTGGAGAAGTTCCTTTAAGATTTGTTGTAAAGCTTGTTTAGTGTTCCAGAAATCTCTTAGCTTTTGCTTATCTGTAAAGGTTTTGATCTCTCCTTCAAATCTTAATGTGAGCTTTGCAGGATAAAGAAATCTTGGTTGGAAGTTTTTCCCTTTCATCACATTAAGTATATCATGCCACTCCCTTCTGGCCTGCAGAGTTTCAGATGAGAAATCTGCTGACAACCTTATTGGGGTTCCCTTGTATGTCATTTGTTTCTTTCCCCTAGCTGCTTTCAATATTTTCTCTTTGTCTTTGATTTTGGTCATTTTGATTAATATCGGTCTCGGGGTGTTTCTCCTTGGGTTTATTTTATATGGTACTCGTTGCACTTCCTGAATTTGACTGAGTGGTTCCTTTCCTATATTAGGGAAGTTTTCAGCTATTATCTCCTCGAATATTTTTTCTGTCCCCTTCTCTGTCTCTTCTCCCTCTGGCACCCCTATAATACGGATATTGGTGCATTTAACAGCATCCCAGAGTTCTCTGAGACTCTGCTCATTTCCTTTCAATCTTTTCTCTCTCTTCTCTTCCGCATTAGTGATTTCCACTAATCTGTCCTCCACCTCACTGATTCGTTCTTCTGCCTCCTGTATTCTCCTGTTGGTTGCTTCTAATGAAATTTTTATTTCAGTTATTCTATTTTGCAGAGGACAATCCCTAAACATTGCTACATGTAAAGAGCTTTGAATTCTATATTACCAGCCTGATGCTATATCACTAGTACTTTACAAATGTCATACAATTTTTTTTCAGTTTACTGTGAGATTTCCTATGAACCGGGAAAATGTACATCAGTCACGGGGTTGTATTTTATATTTCTACAGCAATCATTTCAGAATAAAGACCTGTATTTTTCCTTGTATGAATAATGAAACTGTTAGAAATAACAGTTTAGTTAATTTACCCAGAAATTCTTCACTGGGATTTAAATAGTATTTAAATTTGTATCCTGCAGTGTGTAATGCTGTCAGCTTGTGGGGGAAACAGTGAGACAGGAAAACTCTTTTCTCAGTTGTGTCTTGGATTAGGAGATGAAAATAGGAACACAGAATCCCTAATGAATTATCCGTGTGATTTTTACTTTAATTTTTTTGTGTGTTTATAACCTGAGGACAATACCTATCCTAGAGATCCTAGAGTATTATTTCAGAGAAGTTTTGCCTTGTTTTGCTTTGTTTTGTTTTGCTTTTTAGGGCTGAACAGACAGCATATGGAGGTCCCACAGGCTAGGGGGTCAAATCGAATCACAGCTACTGGCCTACACCACAGCCACAGCAACACCAGATCCCAGCCTCATCTGTGACTTACACCACAGCTCATGGCAATGCCAGATCCTTAACCCACTGCACAAGGCCAGGGATTGAACCCACAACCTCATGGTTACTAGTCAGATTTGTTTCCCCTGTGCCACCATGGGAAGTGCAGAAACGTTCTTTATTTTTTGTTTCAGAATAAGATGCTCAATGAAAGACTCTTTTGAAATAAATAGCAACATACCATAATGAATGCACATTTGGGATGCCATACTCGGAAACATTAAAAAAGGAAACGTGTAATTAAACACCTTACACATCCTCTGGAATATAATCATCCTTGACTGCTTGGATTTACATTGTAGTTATCATGGCTTCATGCTGCACTCCTAGAAATTGCCATCAGGCTGAAGACTCAGGAAGGGTCTATGTTGTAGTTCAAACCTGAAAAAGTCTGCAGCAAGATTCTCTCTTGCTCAGGAAAGAGCATCTTTTAGTTTATGCAAGCCTTCAACTGATTGGATGAGGCCCACCCACGTGGTAGAGGGCAGTTTACTATTTTCAAATTTCACTGATTTAAAGGTTAATCTTTTCCCAAAATACCCACACAGAAACATCCAAAATAAAGTTTGGCTGCCTCTCTGGGTGCTGTGGCCCAGCCAAGTTGACACATATATTAACCATCACAGAGCTCTACAGATTTCATGCCATGATAAATTAAAGAAAAATGTTAATTGTTCACACACTGAAGACATTGGAAAAGGACTGGGGTATCCAAGTGGGACTTGTCTAGACATTTCATTATTTTTAAATATTATAATGATATCAATAAAGTACAAAATGATAAGGAAGATGTTCTGAATTTGTATAAACATTACAATTTTTTTTCCAAACTTTCGAATGGGGAAACTGGAGTTTGCTTCTGACAGTTTTACTTCAGGCTTTTTTTTTTTTAATGGCTGCACCCATGGCATATGGAAGTTATGGAAGTTGCTAGGCCAGGGATTGAATCTGAAGTGCAGCTGCAACCTACACTACAGCCATAGCCACAACCCCAGCAATGCTGAATCCTTTAACCCACTGCATGGGGCTGGGGATAGAACCCACACCTCCCCAGGACTCAGGCCACTGAAGTTGGGTTCTTAACCCAACACACCACAGTGGGAAATCCTGCTTTAGGTTTTTCAGTTGAAATGACTGCAAATAATTTCTGGGGAATAATTTTTAATAATCATTTGAAATTTAATTTTTTACATCATTCAGATATTTAAAGGACCTGAAATTAAATCGAAGGGACCAATGTTAAAGCTCTCCTTCACTTTCTCTTTTTGACAAATGCAATGCGGCAATTTCAATGAAAAATGGATTTCAAATCCAATCTAATGTTTACATAGAATGTATTTCAAAAGCAGATGAATCTGATTTGCTGAATGTTCACAAGTTGTCAGGTAGTCATGATACAGCCTGAATGTCAGCAAAATGACACATCAGCTTAAAGGTACAGGCATTTCTGATAAATATGAAGACAGATCTGGGGGCCCATGTGGAGTTGCATTTGCCAGGACACTTCACCAGGCCCACTTTCCCCCCACCTCCTGCCTGACCACGTCTCCATAGACCTGTGGACCATGTAACTGTGCTGCAGCACCACGACTCTTATCCACAATGGGGCTATTGAGACTGTTATTTGGGTGCCTGAATTAGCAGAACTAGCATACTGCAGCAAAGCAGAGAACAGAGCAGTGAAGGCTGGGATTGGTGTCTGCGGGACCCACTCTGTGGGCTGCTTTCTGAACTATGCCTGAGGAGGCTCCCTGTAGTTAGAGTCTGCCAGACCAGGGTGGCCAGCTGCCCCACCCTTTCCCCCCATGTTTCTAGGCACACTTGTACTTTGTACACTCATTGAATAGCTCTTTTTGTTCACCAGTGTTCCCCTAGAAGAATGTCTTGTACCCATAGAAGAATGCTTTGTACAAAGTAGGTGCTCAATAATATTTATTGAATGATTTTTTTTGATGACTACACATGCAGCATATGGAAGTTCCAGGGCTAGGGGTCAAATTGCAGCTGTAGCTGCCACCCTACACTCCCTGCACAACACCATTCTGAGCTACAAATGTGACCTGTGTCTCAGCTTGTGGTAGTGCCAGATCATTAACTGAGCCAGGGATCAAACCTGCATCCTCGTGGGTACTATGTCAGGTCAGTAACACACTGAGCCACGATGGGAACTCTGAATGAATGCTTTTTTTTTTTTAACTGGCTAATACTTTGTAATATCATATTCATCCTTATCTCAGAAGAAGATCTTTGTCTTTGCATGACTAAAAACATGACTGACATAAATAGCAGTACTATCCATCATAATAAGAAAATGTGGAAACAATTCAAATGTCCATTGACAAGTACATGAATAATCAAATGTGCTATACCATCCAGTGGAATATTATTAAGCTTTAAAAGGAATGAGATTCTGATACATGCTACAACATGGATGAGGTTTAAGATATTAGGCTAGGTGAAATATGCCAGACACAAAAGGACAAATATTGTGTGATTCCACTTATATGGGGTACTAAGAGTAATCAAATTCACGGAGACAGAAAGTAGAATAGCGGTCACCAGGGGGAGGGGATAGTTTGGAGTTATTGTTTGATAGGTCATAATTCTGGAGATGAATGCTGGTGATGATGCTTTTGTGACAGTGTGAACTTAATGTCACTGAATTTTCAATTTGGAAATGTTGAAAATGGTAAATTTTATGTTATGTACATTTTACCATGATTAAAAAAATGTTGACTGTGACAGGACTTACATAGAATAAAGGAACATGTTCTGCCTTAAAGAAGTATCCAACTCTCTTAGACAAGACATGGAAACAACCTAAATTTCCATTCACAGATGAATGGATTAAGAAGATGTAGTACATATACACAATGGAATACTACTCGGCCATAAAAAAGAACACAATAATTCCATTTGCAGGAACATGGATGCAACTAGAGAGTCTCATACTAAGTGAAGTAAGTCAGAGAGAGACAAATACTATATGATATCACTTACATGTGGAATATAAAATATGGCACAGATGAACTTATCTACAAAACAGAAACAGAGTCACAGATGTAGAACAGAATTGTGCTTGCCTAGGGGGATGAGGACGGAGTGGCAGGGACTGGGAGTTTGGGGTTAGTAGATGCAAACTTATGCATTTAGAAGGGATAAACACTGAAGTCTTACTCTATAGCACAGGGAACTATTTCCAGTCACTTGTGACAGAGCATGATAGAAGATAACATGAGAAAAAGAATATATATGTGTGTGTGTATATATATATATATATATATATATATACACACATATATATATATATATATATATATGGGTCACTTTGTGGTATAGTGAAAAATTGACAGGGCATTGTAAATTGACTAATAAAAATTAAAAAGAAAGAATTTCATAATAATTTGAAAATGACTTTTTATGACTTTCAACCTTGAAAGTAAAAGTTGCAGGCCCAGGTGCCCGTAGCTACTGATGGCATGAATAATCATTTCCCTCTATTGAACCTTTAAGCCCCACAAACTCTAGCATTAGGTCCTCTGTAAAGAAATATCACTCAGCTATTACCAACCTTAGCCAAGTATGCATAAAACAGAAGATATTATTTATTCTCTGATTAAAGGAGAGCTAAAAATAGAATGTTATATACATGTTTTCAAAACACTAAATGTGGAAAAACGATTTTTTTTTAAAGGAAGAAAAGAGATGAACCACCTAACTAGTAGCAGTTATATTTGTGGGATGATATCCCGTATGACTTTAAAATTATTTCTCTCAGTTTTTCTGTTGTTCAAGCTACCTGTAATGAGCATGTTTTTAAAATATCTACATAAAAGGGACCTGGAATTCTATTCTGAATGTTCACTTAATTCTCTATGGTCCCTTTTAAGGCTAGTAACTCTCTGTTTATTTACTTTTAATTGAGGCAGAGATTTGAGAAAAAAACTATTTAACCTAATAATAAAGAAATTATTATTCATCATCAGTCAGCAACACCGTTTTAAGCATTGCTTGCCTCTGCAGAGACTTCAGGCATTTAATTTACTATTTCCTGGTGTAAAAGAAGCATTTGCCATTCTTATTCCATATTTTGATTTACCTGTTTTAAACTTGAGACTCCTGTGGCCTGGCTTTTGCCAGGTACTTTGAGGTACTTTGAAAGGGTCTTAGGAGGTTCTGGTCTTGTAAACCCTCTGGTGGGAAAGACTATGGTTGAGGGGGATGAGGAAGGAGCAGAATAAAGAGTAGAGCAGGGGATTGAGGAAGTTAAATGTCTACCCTTTTTGCATAGTTTTGTTTTGTAAAACTGAGATCTGGAGATCCAGTTTTGGCTCAGTGGGTTAATGACCTGAGAGAGTATCTATGAGGATGTGGGTTCGATCCCTGGCCTCACTCAGTGGGTTAAGGATCCCGCTTTGCTGTAAAGTGCAGAGTAGGCCAAACATGTGGCTTGGATCTGGTGTTGCTGTGGCTGTGGAGTAGGCCAGCAGCTGCAGCTCTGATTCGAACTCTAGCCCAGGAACTTCCGTATGCTGCAAGTGCATCTCTAAAAAAAAAAAAAAAAAATTGAAATCCATCTAGTGCCCTGGCAAATATGTAAGCATTTATATAGGAATCCTGAGAATATCAGGACCGTTGACAGCCTTGATACAGGATTGTTTGTCTTGTGATGATAAGATTAGCTAAATATTGGCCTGGGAAGGTCACTGGATAGGAAGTCGAAGAGTAAACTTTGTCGCTCACTTTTTCTGTGATCACCAGAAACTACCCTGCTTCTTGGAGGGGCCTCATTTTCTGATTTATGAAATAGAATTATAACCGTTTGTGAGCAAAGAAATAAGGGCTATTTATTAAAGTTAAAATACTACACAACAAACAACAAACGTTGGCATTTATAATTGATATTAATAAAAATAACCAGAAAAACATAGCCTCTATGCTTAGGAAATTCCTAACCAAATAAAGCATGGCTAATTACTAAAATTGATGACAGAATGTAATGGTTATAAGAGAAAAATACAGAGTTTGATGAAGACTCAAAGGAAGAAAGGAGGAAAAAAAGAGAAGAAAATTTCCTGTTAGTTTAGACAGTAAATTACCATCACAGAGAAGGAGATCCTTGACATTGGCAGTGAAGTGGGATTGTGACATCTGGCAACAGTGAAAAGGGTACCAAGTGCAGAGAATGGCACAAGGAAGAGCCTGGTGATATGACAGATAAAGGGTCATGTTTACCTGGGATTACAGGAACTGTGAGGTTGTGAGGTAGAGTGTTGTGGAACATGAATAGAAAAATAGATGGAGTCAGATTACAGTCTAATTACTTTGGGAGGTTGGAACATTGTTCTTTCTCAAAGAAGACGCCAACATTGATAACGTGTAGGGTGACCCACTTGGAGAGGTGGCTTTGTGCGGGATGGTCAAGCAGAAAGAGTGACCGGATGTGGTGGAACCTGGTAGGAGCTAGTGCAACAGCCAGGGTGAGAATAATAGCGGTGAATGGACAACAATGACAGTTAACGTTACTGAGCTCTCGTGATGTTCCAGGCACATTAAACACACATCTCACTTAATTCCCCACTGGGAATGCCATTAAATGCTGTTACACTTGAAGAAACTGAAACACAGGAAGTTTAAATAACTTGCTCAAGATCCAGAGCTGGTCTTCCAACCTACAGCTGTACTTCTGCCAGACACATGTTCTTTCGTTTTATTTTTTCCTTTTTTGTAATCAAACTTTTGATTTTGAGATAACTGTAGACTCATAGGCAACAGTAAGAAATAGTACAGGGACATCCCATGTACCCTTTACCTATTTTTCCACAGTGGTAACATCTGTGCTTCATCTAATCAACATATCTACCCTCTTCTGAACCCCTGGAAATCACTGATCTTTTCCTGTCTCTGTGTTTTTGCCTTTTCTGAAATGTCGTGTAATGGGAATAATAAAACACATAGCTTTTTCAGACTATGATGCATATTCTTCAACATAGCAAAGATTTTGAGTTACAGCTTTTGCTATAACTTTGGGGTTTTATAAAATGATCTTCTGGGCTTGCCAAGTTTTTGCTAAATTGGAATACATTTTTCTTTTGTTTCTTGTGTAGGGCAAGGAATCCTAACTCCAAGAAGCCAGGCTATCTCTCAATGAAGTGATTATGCTAGAAAGCCACCCTCTTGCCTCACTCAATTTGCAAAGGCATCACTGATCCCCAGGGTCAGTTCTTCTTTGCTGCCTGATCTGCATCAGGCCCCAGGAGCTAACTTTCAGAGTTGAACAACAGTTATCACCCTGGAAGTTTCCTTGTTTAAAATTCCCTTCATTAATTAGTTCCTCTGAAACTTGTTTAGGACTGAGGCAAATGATTTCTTTCAAGTTTAGTAATTGCCCATCTCTGAGGGCCCAGTCAATCTTAATAATGCCCAAAGCATCTTGTTAGAAAGAAGATCAGTAAAAATGTTGGGTCTTGGGACCTGGGCTTCACACTGGCATGAATAGTTTAAGTGAGCTTTTTGCTGTAATGGCTTCTCTGAAGAATTAACTACCGATTGCTTGGGTTTCAAACACAGAGCTGGATTTTTCTGAGTCACAGAAATGTTAGAAGTGGAAACTACCTGAGAGACAATCTGGGCCAATCCCCTTATTGTTAGCTGAGGGAACTAACATGTAAAGAACTGGTCTTCTCAAGATCACGGGGTCCGCTGGGGGCGCAATCTTGTTAAGAACCCGGTCCTCCTGATATTGAAGGCAATCGCTCCTTGTTGGTTTACCATGATACCTGTTCTTAAAAACAGGGAGGAAAGTAAGAAGGAAGGAAGGAGAACAGGAAAGAAGGAAAGAAAGCTCAAATAGCTAATGACACTGAATGGAAATATTAAATATTTTATGGTCAACCCATGACTATTCCCAAAGGAACTTCTATTTAAAAAAAAATTATATTCTTGTGTAATTTTAGAAATTTGTGACAGAGTAGTTAAGGAGAGTTTTTAAAAGAAAATCGGTGCTCCCTGGTATGTTCTGATGCGGCCAATAAGGAGAAGGAAATTTGAAATAATGACCATTGCTCCCCTTTACCTCCACTTTGTTGTCTTTTCTACATGACTTAAAAAAATTGGATCATTCCTCTGACAGGAATTTGATTGCTATTATCTTCTGAATGGATAGAGCAAATATAGTTTATATTTTAATATATATGAACTTTGTGTATATATATATACCCGCACATAAACATACGCAATAGAGCAAATATATGACAAGGCAGACATTCACTTGCTTGGGGGGGGGGAGTCCTGAAATGATAAGATGACAAGTTTAAATAGTTATGTATTACAATGGTAAGTTTTAAGATAAACATGGCTGGGCTGCAATAAAAAGACCTGTGTAATTACTCAAAAGAGATACAGGACCCTGGCCTTACAGTATATGCAGTAATCAACTCAAAATAGATTAAAGACTTAAATATAAGATTTGACACTATAAAAACTAGAAGAGGATGTAAGGGAAAAGATCCTTGACATTGATGTTGGCAATGATTTTTTTTTTAAATAAGGCAGTGAGAGCCTAGAATGCAAAAGCAAGTATAAACAAGTGGACTATATCAAATTAAAGGGTGTAGAGAAAAGGGAACCCTCCTACCCTGTTGATGGGAATGTAAATTGGCACAACCACTATGGTACAACAATATGGCATTTCCTTAAAACCTAAATATAGAGCTACCATATGAACCAGCAATCCCATTCCTGGGCATATTTCCAGAGAAAACCATAATTTGAAAAGATGCACACACCCCAGTGTTCATTGCAGCATTATTTACAATAGCCAAGACATGGAAGCCACCTAGATGCCCACTGGGAGAGGAATGGATAAAGAAGGTGTGGTACGTTTATACAATGGAATATTATTCAACCAAAAAAAAAAAGACTGAATTAATGCCATTTGTAGCAGCATGGATGGACCTACAGATTATCATACTGAATAAAATAAAAGAGAAATGTAAATATCACATGATATCACTTATGCGTGGAACATAATAAAAAATAATGCAGGAAAGCTTGTTTATAGAATAGAAACAGACTCACAGATTTCAAAAGCAATCTTGCGGTTACCATAGGGGAAACCATGGGTGGGGAGGGTGGAATTGAGAGGATGTGAGTAACATATACACACTACTCTATAGAAAAGATGATTAATGGGAAACTACTATAGAGCTCAGGGAAATCCACTCAATAGTTTGCAATAACACGGGAAAACAAAAATGGATAGAGATAGATACTAAAAATAATAAGTACTAAATAAAATAAACGTTTAGGTTCTCTAAAAGCCCAGCAAAAATGAGGTAACCCCGGAAACTTTCTATAACAGCGATGAATTTTTTATAGCAGCAATTAATTTTGCTATTAAATTGGTTAATACAGTAGACATAATGATGCATTTTATCATTTACAACAAAGAAAACAAACGTAGCATTTTTTCAGTTCACAGATGTAGTGGAGATACCTTTAATTAAATTGTTCACCTTTTCATAGGGATATATTTGTTTTATATAAAAATGTCTTGCAAACTTTAACAGTGAAAAACAGTTTAACACAGTATTGTAAATTGACTATAAGTCAATTAAAAAATGGGAAAAAAGATCCAAATGCAATATTCTCTAATGACATATATGGGAAAGGAATCTGAGAAAAATGGAGATATGTATATATATATCACTTTGCTGTATACCTGAAACTAACACAACGTTGTAAGTCAACAACACTCCAATAAAATTTGAAAAATGAAATAAAATGCTTCTGCATAGCAAAAAAGCAAACAAAATCGATGTGATGAAAGGCAACCTGTATATTGGGAGAAAATATTTGAAAACCATAGATCTAATGAGGAATTAATATCCGAAATATGTAAGGAACTCAAATATCTTAGTGTGGTAAAAGAACCCAAGCAACATGATTAAAAAATGGGCAATGGATTTTAAAGAGACATTTTTTTTTTCCAGAGAAGACACACAAATGACCAATAGGTATATAAAAATATACTCAACCTCACTGGTCACCAGGAAAATGCAAATTAAAACCACATGTGTTACCTCACACCTGTTCATATGACTATTATCAAAAAGACAAAAAATAAGTGTAGGCAAGGATGTGGAGAAAAGAGAACCCTCACACACTTTTGATGGGAATGTAATTTGTTCCAGGCATTGTGGGAGAGAGTTTGGCTGTTCCTTTCAAAATAGAGCTAGCATAAGATCCAGCAATCCCACTTCTGCGTATATATCCAAAGAAAGTGTGGTCAGTACCTTGAGTAATCTAAATATTCACTGATGGATGAATGGATAAAGAAATCGTGATATGATTTATATGTCTGTAATTTACTTTAAAAATGAAGGAGATCCTGTATTTTGCAACAACGGAGATGAATCTGGAGGATATTATCCTAAGTGAAATAAGCCAGACATAGAAAGGCAAATACTGCATGGTCTCACTTATGTGTGAAATCTAAAAAAAGTCCAATTCATAGAAGTGGAGGGTACAACAGTGGTTTTCAGGGGCACGGAAGTGTGAGAAATAGGGTAATTTTGGTCAAAAGTTTCAATGTTTCAATTACGTAGGGTTAATAAGTTCAAGAAACCTAATGTACAGCATGGTGACTATAGTTAATAATTACTTTGCATTATACTGAAAACTTACTCAGAGAGTAGATTTCACATGACCTCACCCCACACACAAAATGCTAATGATGTGAGGAGATGGATATGCTGATTAGCTTGGCAGTAGTCATCATTTCACTGTGTGTCAAAACATCATGTTACATGCCTTAAATAGACACAATTAAAAAATAAAATTTAAAAAAGCATGGAATTTCCTCTCCTTTATATCATGAAAAATACAGGTAATTAGCATTTGGCAGTACCCGTACTATTTACTGTTTTGTTTATGCATTTACATTAAGCAATAATATGTGTTCATTGTAAATATCCCAATAAGCTGGGCAAGTGACATACAATTAAGAGATGACCATCACGGTCATCACAGACCTCCAGCTCCCCTCTCTGATCATTATTGACAGTTCCTGGGTTTTGTTCCAGAGGATTTTTATCCATTTATGAGAATATGTGTATACATTTGCACACCTAAGCAAATGGGAAGATACTATACACACATAGGTGTACTGCTTTTTTAAATTTTAAAAAATAGGAGTTCCCTTCGTGGCTCAGTGGTTAAGGAATCCAACTAAGAACCATGAGGTTGCGGGTTCGATCCCTGGCCTTGCTCAGTGGGTTAAGGATCCAGCGTTGCCGTGAGCTGTGGTGTAGGTTGCAGACACGGCTCGCATCCCGCATTGCTGTGGCTGTGGCGAAGGCCGCCGCTACAGCTCCTGTTAGACCCCTAGCCTGGGAACCTCCATATGCCGCAGGTGCAGCTCTACATAAAAAAAGGCAAAAAGACAAAAAAAATATTTAAAATAACTCCGAGATGAATCTATTTCATCATATTAACTATTAAATATGTATTTATCAATGCTCCTGTGCTAGGCGCTCTGCAAGGGGCTGCGCTGGCGCTAGTGATATAATACACTGGTAAACAAAAATAAATATGGACCCTGTGTTCTTGAGGGTTTGAATTTAGGCAAGAGACGGGGAAATGTCTGACTGCCGATATATGTAAATTGCTCAGCACAAAATTGGGGTGCTTGGTCACAGACTCTTGGAAGGGTAAGGATTCCATAATTATTTAGAGCAGGAGAGCCTGGTTAATAGAAAGTGGTTTTTGTTGAGCCTGCATATAAAGGCTCTAAACGTGGTGTTATTTTGATTCACCTCAAGGTGGCAGAAATTCCCCAAGAAAAGTGTCTTTCATTGCTGTGCTGAAATTGGAATATATTTTTTTGATTGTACGCATATGGATATAAATAATTATATAGAAAAGCAAACATTTTATTTTGTCTTTCTGTTTTTTAGGGCCGCACCCGAGGCATAGGGAGGTTCCCAGGCTAGCGGTCTAACAGGAGCTGTAGCCGCCGGCCTACACCACAGCCACAGCAACGCGGGATCCAAGCCGCGTCTGCAACCTACACCACAGCTCAGGGCAACACTGGATCCTTAACCCACTGAGCGAGGCTGGGGCTCAAACCCGCAACTTCATGGTTCCTAGTTGGATTCATTTCTGCTGCGCCATGACGGGAACTCCTATAGAGAAGTAAACATTTTAAACATATCATTCATTCATTGTGTTTAATATGTTTATAAATAGAGGGGGAGCTCCCGTTGTGGCTTAGCAGAAAGGAATCGGACTAGTATCTGTGAGGATGCAGGTTCAATCTCTCGCCTTGCCCAGTGGGTTAGGGATCCAGTGTTGCTGTGAGCTGTGGTGTGGATCTGATCAGATCTGTCATTGCTCTGACTGTGTTGCATGCTAGCAGCTGTAGCTCTGATTCGGCCGCTAGCCTGGGAACCTCATTATGCAAGTGGCAGCCCTAAAAAAAAAAAAAAAAACACAGAGGGAAAATGGATTTTAATTTTTTTTTATTTCCATTACATTTGTTACATTGATGCATGCCTGTTACTAAAAAGGGTCAAACCCTCTAACATAATTGAGAAGAAAAATGAAAACTCCCTTCAACCTTCCCCTTTATGTTTAGCCCACTTCAAATTCAACTTCCTTTTCAGGTAGCAGCCGCATCCTCTCGTGCTTTTTAATAGACTATGTTTTCTAAAAATATTAATTTTAGTTTCACAGAAAGTACAGAAGATAACTCCTTTTAACAGATTTTTTTCCTTTTCCATTTGCTCTGCAAAACACACAGTATCATAATATTTGTTTGCTATTATGTTTCCATGATTGTAATTTTTCTTGAAGGTAGGGACTACGAGTTTGTTTGCTTTTGCTTTTTTATTTTTTATTTTTATTAGTGTATCACGTTTTAACTATCGCAAAGCCTGTTTGTCTCGTCAGTCATACATCTCTCACGTTCTCGTCAGGGTGCTGCTGAAACTCAGCCTCTGTCCACCAGTGCTGAATAGAAACGTGGACACACAGTTTTAGGTGAAGGAGAAAAAATAGGTTTAGTGCTTTGCCAGGCAAAGGGGGGTTACAGCAGCCTAATGCCCTAAAGTCTGTGCCCCCTTTTGGCAGAGAATAGGAAGTGGTTTAACAGTCTAGGAGTGGAAAATGGGGCCACAGTTAAGGATCAGAGTAGGCACAAGCTTGTGTTGTTTTTCAGAGCAGGTGTTAAAAGTGTTTCTTAAACATAAGTTTCTGTAAAAACAACAAAAAAGGTATTATTTCTTTTGGTATTTTTTTTAGGGCCACACCCATGGCATATGGGTATTCCCAGGCTAGTGGTTGCATCAGAGCTGTAGTTGCTGGCCTACACCACAGGCACAGCAACACAGGATATGAGCTGCATCTGCTACCTACAGCACAGCTCACGGCAATGCCAGATCCTTAACCCACTAAGCAAGTCCAGGAATTGAACCTGCGTCCTCATGGATGTTATATTCATTTCTGCTGAGCCACGATGGGAACTCCTATTATTATTTAAAAAATAATAATTTTGATGTCACTGATAACAGATTACAGCTTGCAAATCTCTGAAATAAATAAAATGAGCAAAAGATAGTCATTGGATAATGTAGAAATTGTGTATTACATCTTTCTTTTTAATTTGGCATTAATGCATTTGAATATGTGTTTAAAATAAATGAGTCTGGGTCAGTTGCAAAAACTGCCATACATGCTAACTCAGAACAGAGTCAGTAGCACTGCTGGGATTCTGAGAATGTTGCAAGAGTTTTATTTCTTTTTTATATTACACTTGACAGTTCATAAGTTGCTTATAAGTATAGTGCTGTAATTTCTAATATAAAATAACAATATTCATCTTGGATTCATTAGATTCATTCATCATGATTAGATGAAATGACTTGCTTCAAATCAGGTAATTCATAAGTGAGAAAACAAGAATGCAAACTCAGAATTTATTCATTTGTTAGGACAGAGAGTTTGTTAGCAGGTCATAAGTAAAATATCCACCATAAAATGCACTTCAAAATAGATTTATTTTTTTCTTTTCTGATGTTCATATTTTTGCTTTATGTAATACAGAGATTTCCTTAACAATATGTGTTGTCAAATAAAGCATATATATATATATGTGTGTGTGTGTGTGTGTGTGTGTGTGTGTGTCTATATATATATATATATATATATATATATATATATCTATGAAAGAACAAATATTTTATTTAGAGTCACTGCAAGCTTCTAATAAAGGGTATCCTAATAGTTAAAAAAATATCAAAGTCAAAAGAAGAGTTGCTGCATGAAATAGACATAAATGGAGATGTAGATAGAAACAGATAATAAGAGAGAGAGACTTCAGAAAGATTTGCATCCAAAAGAAGGTTTGGAATAAAAATCTCTATGAGGTAGAGCAGTGATTGATCACAATTACGGTCCTGTAGGTGTTTATATTTCTTTGTTCAGTGATACATATTAATTAATGAAAAATTAAAGTGTCTTATTATGATGCATTACATCTCGAGTAGTCTTTTTACGTATAAAACATAAGGTTTAGCAACAGAAAAAAGTCCTAGTATTGATTAGTAAGTATGTTGGTTTCCTAGGTCTCCCATAACAAAATACCAGATACTGGATGTTGTAAACAATAGAAATTTATTTTTCACAGTTCTAGAGCTAAAAGGCCAACATCAGGGAGCTAGCAAGGTTGATTTGTTCTGATGATTCTTTCCTGTGTTTGCACATGGCCACCTTCTTGCTTGCTCCTCACATGGTCTTTTTTCTGTTCCCAATCACCGCTCGTATCTCTTTGAGTCCAAATTTTCACTTTCTGTTTTCTATAAAGGCACCAGTCAGACTGGATTAGAGCTCATCCTAGCCAACTCGATTTAACTGAATCACCTTTATAAAGGTTCTATCTCAAAAGACACTCACATTCCACATTTCTGGAGGTTAGGGCTTCAACATATAAATTTTGGAGGATTACAACTCAAGCCATAGTACCAAGGATTGATGGGAATTTCCTGATGAATTAGACATGAAAGCAAAGCCTAGGCAGATAGAGGAACATATGTCTGTGAAAAAACATTATGAATCACATAATATCTTCTAGGAAAAGTCTACTTAATACAATTTGGAGAGTTTCTATTGTTAGATACATTTATACTTATATTGTAACTTAGGTTCATGTCGAGGGTCAACTTTTGATGAAATGCTGTTCGTTTCATCATAACCTCATTAATATATCATCTCTGTGCTCCAAATAAACTCTAATTGTGTCTTTGGAGACTGAAGTACATACTTCTGGGCTGCTCTGTGAAAAGGGTCTCAAAGGAAGGGCTGTTAAGGAAATAGATATATTGGGTCCAACAAAGCATGCCCAAACATCACAGGGAAGAGAATATTACTTCAGGATTGTCAGTCCTTATCAAGGGTAAGCACCTGGGATCGGGGGAAGCTAAGTGGTTTGGCCTCTCGGTAACCTGAGTTGTAGCCTCAGGCAGAGTCTGACATGGCTCTCAAAGGGTCACTGTGATGCCAGCACACACACGCGCACACACACACACACACACACACACACACACACACACACACAATCTTCTAAATGGAATTCCGTTAATGATGTACATAACCTTCATCTAGAATTCAAGTTCAGTCTGGTAGTTACACTAGATCATCATCTATTTACTTATACAAGTAGAGAACATAAGAGGACAAAAAAGGTGACGTGCTTTTTGACACTAGTGGTTTGGATACTCTGTGTTGTCTAAATTGCACTGTGTGATGTTCTCATTTCTTGGTACTTATTTTCAGGTGCTAAGGGGACAATGGGCTTCCCAGAATTTTAAGTGCTCCAGTGTAGGGAGCTAGGGACAGAGTCAAGGTTGTTCTATGTGAGATGTTTCAGCAGGACTGGCTCTGACATTTTCTTTGTTTTTCTTTTTATTTACTTTCAAATTATGATTTATCTCAAATTCAGGAATCATTTTAGTCCAGCTTCATGGTTATGCATCCTGTCTTCCTCCTTCTTTGTGATCAGGAGAGTACACTTCGGGAAAGATTTGTTCTGAATAGTTTGAGCTAGGATAGTTGTAGAAAATAATTTGGGAAAAACAGCTTCGAAGTGTAAAGGTAATTACCCATTAACTGAGTTTAGGTATACTTTTAAGTGACAACTCAATGCCAGGAAGTGTCCTATGCTCTGGGATACAGCAGCAAACAAAACAGAGGAATCTTTCTGCCCCATAACTAAAGCATTCTAGTGGGGAAAAAACGTACAATTAAATAAACGAGAGCTAGAAGATGACTATAAGTCTTGGGGAAAATAGAGCAGAGTCTGGGCAGACTAAGAAGGATGGGGATTGTTGGTAGGAAGAGGATCTGGAATTTAAACAGGAGTGATGGAGGCAAGATGGCAGAGGAGTAAGAGGTCGCGCTCACCCTCTCCCACAAACACGTAAAAAAAAAAAAACACATCTATATGCAAAACAACTTAAACAGAGCATCAACTGTATGCTGGCAAAATCTAAAGCTCCAAAAGTTGCAAGAAACACTTGACATAACTGGGAAGAAAAATGAAAAAAAGAAAAAAAAAGGAATCAGGATGGCAGCAGCTCCCCAGAGAGGGCACTGTGAGGGGGAACAGGAATGCATACCCTGGGAAGCTACCTAACCTATGGAAAGATCAGACGATCCAGAAGGACCTCAAAACCCAAGAAAAGCACAGCAGCTGGACTGAGAACAGCAAAGCTGAGTGAGAGCTTCACAGTTTCCTCTGAATACCAGCACAGATATCATAGCCTGAGACTCTCGGGCAGGGGCTGGGAGATGAAACTTAGCTGCCGAAGAGCACCATTGAGATAACAGCCTACTCACACTGAAGAAAGAGACAACAAATGTTCACACTCCCACACCAAAAATAAGTAGTAACCACACTCAAAAATAAATAAATAAATAAATAAATATATAGATAGATACAAAGGGGTTCTCTTGCCAATAAGAGCACTACAAGAATACAAGACAACAGTGTGGCTTCCCCAAACTCACAGAAAATAACACAAGCAAGATGAAGAAGCTCAGAAACCATTCCCAGTTAAAAGAACAGGACAAGTCATCTAAAGCAACCAACAATGAAACAGACCTCTGCAATCTGATAGAAATGGAGTTCAGAAGGGAAGTAGTGAAAATACTTGAGGAATTAAGGCTGAATTTCAAGGAATTTAGAGAAGATGCAAACGCAATGCAGATTCCCTTAGAAAAGAACTAGAAAACATAAGGAAGAGCCAAGAAAAGCTAGAAAACTCATTTGCAGAGATGCAAACTGAGCTAAAGGCAATAAAGAGCAGTTTGAATAATGCAGAGGAACAAATCAGTGACATGCAAGATAGAATAATGGAAATCACGCAATCAGGACAGCAGACAGAAAACCAAATGAAAAAACATGAAAGCAATATAAGAGATCTATGGCATAATATAAAGAGGCCCAACTTACGCATAATAGGAATTCCAGAAGGGGCAGAAAAAGAAAAGGAGATTGAAAACGTATTTGAAGAAATTATGTCAGAAAGCTTTCCAAATCTGAAGAAATCTGACATCAAGATACAGGATGCACAGAGGGCCCCAAACAAGCTGAACCCAAACAGACCCACGCCAAGGCATATTATATTAAAAATGGCAAGAATTAAAGAGAGGATCCTAAAGGCAGCAAGAGAAAAGCAGAGCGTTAATTATAGAGGCTCCCCGATAAGGCTGTCAGCAGATTTCTCTACAGAAACACTACAGGCCAGAAGGGAGTGGCAAGATATATTTAAAGTGCTGAAAGGAAAAGGTTTCCAACCTAGAATACTCTACCCAGCTAGAATATCATTTAAAATAGAAGGGGAAAACAAGAATTTTTCCAAAAAACAAAAGCTAAAAGAGTACAGCAATACTAAACCCTTTCTAAAAGAAATGCTGAAAGGGTTCCCATAAAAACAGAAAAGAAAAGAATAGAAGAGTAAAAAGTAAGACACAGAATGGAGGATACCACAAATGGAAAGCAATCTCTCGAATAAGCCAGCATACAGATGCAAACATGAAGATGATAAAAGAAATAAAATTAAAAAGTCAACAAGACCAAATATTATGGGGGGGAAACAAGAAAATATAGATTCTTTACTGTTTTTAACTCTTTAAAAATATATTAAAAATTTAGTTTTAATCTGTAAAAAATTATTTTTAATTTTTTTCTTTCTAGTTTTTATCTTTTAATTAATTTTTTCTTGTAATAATGTGTTTAAGCCTATATGGTGATCAGGCCACAGCAAGCAGAAATAAGATTTTAAAATATTTAAAAAACAGGGCAACCACAAATCAAAAGGGAACATCACACCCACAAATCCTGAAAAGAAAAGCACCCAAACATAAAGTAAATGGAAACCATCCAAACAAAAACAGAAAAGAGAAGCATAGAAGCAACCAGAAAGCAAGGTCTAAAATGGCAATAAACACATATCTCTCAATAATGACCTTAAATGTCAATGGACTAAATGCTCCAACCAAAAGACACAGAGTGGCAGACTGGATAAAAAAAGCAAAAACCTACAACCTTCTACCTACAAGAGACTCACCTTAGGGCAAAGGACACAGATAGATTGAAAGTGAGGGGATGGGAAAAGATATATCATGCCAACAGACCAGAAAGGAAAGCAGGAGCGACAATACTCATATCAGACAAAATAGACTTTAAGATGAAGCCCATAAAGAAAGACCAAGAAGGACACTATTTAATGGTTAAAGGATCCATTCAAAAAAAGGATATTACAATCGTCAACATAGATGCCCCTAATATAGGAGCACCCGAATACCTACAACTAGTACTATCAGACATAAAAGGAGAAATAGATGGTAATACAATAAGAGTAGGAGACTTTTAACACTCCACTCACATCAATGGACAGATCCTCTAGGCAGAAAATCAGTAAGGCAACAGAGACCCTAAATGACACAATAGAAAAGTTAGACCTATCTGACATTTTCAGGACATTACATCCAAAAAAATCAGAATATACATTCTTCTCAAGTGCACATGGAACATTCTCAAGGAGAGATCACATACTGGGGCACAGAGCTAACCTCACAAATACAAGAGTATAGAAATTATTCCAAGTATCTTCTCTGACCACAAAGGCATGAAACTAGAAATCAACCACAGGAAAGGAGATGAGAAAAAAAACATACTACATGGAGACTAAAGAACATACTACTAAAAAAAACGATTGGGTCAATGAGGAAATCAAGAAGGAAATTAAAAAATACCTTGAGACAAATGAGAATGAAGACACAACCACTCTAAATCTAAGGGACGCCATAAAAGCAGTGCTCAGAGGGAAATTCATAGCATTACAGGCCTTCCTCAAAAAAGAGGAAAAATCTCAAATTGACAACCTAACCCATCACCTGAATGAATGAGAAGAAGAACATAAACACCCTAAAGTCAGCAGAAGGAAGGAAATCATTAAGATCAGAGAGGAAATCAGTAAAATAGAGACTCAAAAAACAATAGAAAAAATCAATAAAACCAAGAGCTGGTTCTTTGAAAAGGTAAACAAAATTGACAAACCTCTGGCTAGACTCACCAAGAAGAGGAGACAAAAAACCCAAATAAACAAAATAAGAACTGAGAAAGGAGAAGTCACAATGGAGATTACAGAAATACAGAAAACCATGAGAGAATACTATGAACAATTGTATGCTAACAAATTTGAGAACCTAGAAGAAGTGGACACCTTTTTAGAGACTTACACCCTGCCAAAACTGACTCAGGAAGAAATAGATCAACTGAACAGACCAGTCACCAGAAATGAAATTGAGTATGTCATCAAAACACTCCCTACAAATAAAAGTCCAGGACCAGATGGCTACAAAGGTGAATTCTACCAGACATACAAGGAGGAACTCATGCCCATTCTCTTTAAACTTTTCCAAACGGTTGAGGGAGAAAGAACGCTCCCAAAGACTTTCTATGATGCTAACATCATCTTAATTCCAAAACCAGACAAAGACACCACAAAAAAAGAGAACTATAAGCCAATACCTTTGATGAATATAGATGCAAACATTCTCAACAAAGTTTTAGCCAACCGAATCCAACAACATATCAAAAAGATCATACACCACGACCAGGTGGGATTCATCCCAGGTGCACAAGGATGCTTCAACATTAGCAAATCAATCAGTGTCATACACCACATTAACAAAAGAGAAGTCAAAATCCACACGATCATCTCAATAGATGCAGAAAAAGCATTTGACAATGTCCAACATCCATTCTTGATCAAAACTCTTACCAAAGTGGGAATACAGGGAACATCCCTTAACATAATAAAAGCCATTTATGATAAACCCATGACAAATATAATACTCAATGGAGGAAAGCTGAAAGCATTCCCACTAAAATCCGGAACAAGACAGGGTTGCCCACTCTCACCACTATTATTCAACATAGTACTGGAGGTCCTTACTACAGCAATCAGACAAACAAAAGAAATAAAAGGCATCCAAATAGCAAGAGAAAAGGTAAAAATGTCACTCTATGCAGATGACATGATACTTTACATAGAAAACCCCAAGCACTTAGTCCCAAAATTACTTGAACTTATACACAAATTCAGCAAAGTGACGGGATATAAGGTTAACCTTCAGAAATCAATACCATTTCTGTATACTAACAATCAAATAGTAGAAAAAGAATACCAAAATACTTTCCCTTTTAAAATAGCACCCCAAAAAATCAAATACCTGGGAATAAACTTGACCAAGGAGGTGAAAGACCTATATGCAGAAAACTACAAAACATTAATGAAGGAGATCAAAGAAGATACAAAGAAATGGAAAGATACTCCATGTTCATGCGCCGGAAAAAACAATATTGTAAAAATGGCAAATACTACCCAAAGCAATCTACAGATTCAATGCAATCCCTATCAAATTACCCAAGACATTCTTCACAGAACTAGAACAAACAATCCAAAATTTTATATGGAACCACAAGAGACCCAGAATCGCCAAAGTCATTCTAAAGAACAGAAACCAAGCAGGAGGCATAACTCTCCCAGACTTCAGGCAATATCACAGGGCCACAGTAGTCAACACAGTGTAGTACTCTTACCAAAACAGACATACGGACCAATGGAACAGAATAGAGAACCCAGAAATAAACCCAGATGCCTACGGTCCACTGCTTTTGACAAAGGAAGCAGGAATGTAAAATGGGAAAAAGACAGTCTGTTCAGTAAGCATTGCTGGGAAACCTGGTCAGCTGCATGCAAATCAATGAAACTAGAACACACTCTCACACCATGCTCAAAAATAAACTCTAAATGGCTTAAACACTTAAATATAAGACAACACACCATTAAACTCCTGGAAGAAAACATAGGTAAAGCATTTTCTGACATCAGCCCTACAAACGTTTTCTCAGGTCAGTCTCCCAAAGCAACAGAAATAAAAGCAAAGATCAACCAATGGGACCTAATCAAGCTGACAAGCTTTTGCACAGCAAAGGAAACCAAAAAGAAAACTAAAAGGCAGCTTACAGAATGGGAGAAAATAGTGTCAAATGATGCAACTGACAAGGGCCTAATCTCAAAAATATATAAACAATTTATGCAGCTCAACAGCAAAAAAAGAAAACAACCCCATTGAAAAATGGGCAAAAGACCTAAATAGACAGTTCTCCAAAGAAGAGATGCAGATGGCCAACAAGCACATGAAAAAATGCTCAACATCACTGATGATTAGAGAAAATGCAAATCAAAACTACTACGAGATACCACCTCACACCAGTCAGAATGGCCATCATTAACAAGTCCAGAAACAACAGTTGCTGGAAGGGGTGTGGAGAAAAGAGAATTCTCCTGCACTCTTGGTGGGAATGTAAGCTGGTACAACCACTATGGACAACACCACGGAGGTACCTTAGAAAACTATACATAGAACTACCATATGACCCAGAAATCCCACTCTTGGGCATATACCCAGACAAAAATTTCCTTGAACAAGACACCTGCACACGCATGTTCATTTCAGCACTATTCACAATAGCCAAGACACAGATACAACTCTCATGTCCATCGACAGACGATTGGATTAGGAAGATGTTGTACATATACACAATGGAATGCTACTCAGCCATGAAAAAGAATAAAATAATGTCATTTGCAGCAACATGGATGGAGTTAGAGACCCTCATACTGAGTGAAGTAAGTCAGAAGAAGAAAGACAGATACCATATGATATCAGTAATAATTGGAGTCTAACATACTGCACAAATGAACATTTATGCAGAAAAGAAAATCAAGGACTTGAAGAACAGACTTGCGGTTGCCAAAAGGGTGGGGGAGGGAATGGGATGGTAGGGGGGTCTGGGGTTAATAGTTGTAGATTGTTGCCTCTGGGCTGGAAAAGCAAGGAGATTGTACTATATAGCACTGGGAAGTATGTCTAACCACTTGTGATGTGTAACCCTGTCAGCACGCTGTACAGCTGGGTATAATGTAAAAAAAAAAAAAAAAAAAAAAAAAAAAACAAGAGTGATGAAGACAGGCAGAAATGTCAGAAAATGACATTTTATTGACATTGAAAGGAGATGAGGGTGTGAGCCTTGCAAATGTCTAGGGGATAATATTCACATGGAGGAACAGATAGTTCAAATCTCTGATGCTGGGGCCAGACTGCTGCTTGGGAGAAAGAGTGAAAGTCGTCAAGGCTGGAACACAAATCGGGGTGGCGAGTCTTAGAAGAAAAGGACATGCAGGTAATAGAGAGCCAGCTATAGAGGACCCTTAGTCCACCATAGGGACTTTGACTAACTTAAAATCAATTGGTAGATTAGTAGGGTTTTTTTTAAAGAACAATCGTGATATTGCCCTTTTTTTGTGTGGTAAAGAGCCATACTGACTGGTATATTGAAAACACATTACAGAGGAATACATATGTAGACCAGTTAGAAGGATTTTGCAATATTCTTGGCAAAATGGTGATTGTTTGGACCAGGTGGCATTGTGCTGAGAAGGTGGTGAGGAGGTGGTGAGGAGTGCTGATTCAGGATACACGTTGAAGGCAGGGGCACCAGAGTTTCTTGGAAGTTTGAAGAGGAGGTAGGAGAGAAAGAGAATAGGTTGAGTCTTAGTGTGGGGCTTGAGTAGAATTTATTACCTAATGTGAGAAATGAGGAGATAGATCAATTTTTGGGGGTGGTGGCTACGAATTCAGCTGTAAACATGTGAAGTATTTTTTACTCATCTCTTATAGAATGTTAGCACTTGGAAGAGTCTTAGGAAAATTTTAGCGTAGGAATTTTTTTTTTTTAACTTAAGAATCATAATCACCAAATCCATGGATTGATTTCTGGGCTTTCATCATCCCTCTAAAATTTTGTTTGTTTAAACATATGTGCAGTTTTGGATGTTGGAGAGAAGATACACTGTTAGATTTTCAAAGATATCCAGTATTCCAAAAATTTAAAAGCAATTAATTATTTTGCTGATAATGAAATTAAGAAAGATGCACAAGCTCACGTGGTTGTTTTTTCTGAAAACAAGTATGGCAATGCAAACCTTGATGTGAAAATGAGAATATATTTCATCTCTCACTTCAAACAAGAGGCTGATAATATCTTTTGTCTCCAAAGATATATACGTGTGTAAGGGTTTTTAATCTTTTCTGTACAGTGTATTGTTGTGGGTGAGATTATCTATTCTTATATCTATGATAGATTCTCTAACGGGCTTTAGCAGGTTGGAATCATAGAGAGTGGGTGCTGGAAAACAATCAGTCAGTTTTTCATGTGAGTGAGTCTCGGTTCCAGGGAGGACCTTGGCACTCTTAAAAGCACACAGGCCTGTATCTGTTAAGTCCATATGCCTAATGGAGAAGCAACAAGGATTTGCTGTATAACAAAGGGAATTATATTCAATATCTTGTAATAACTGATAATGGAATATAATCAGAAAATTACTGAATTTTTAGGCTATACACCTGAAACTAACATCATATTATAAATTAACTAACCTCAATTTAAAAAAAAGAAAAAGGGGCATTCCCATTGTGGCTTAATGGGTTAAGGACCTGATGTTTTCTCTGTGAGGATACAGGTTTGATCCCTGGCATCGCTCTGTGGGTTAAGGAATTGGTGTTATTACAAGCTGTGGTATAGGTTGCAGATGTAGCCTGGATCTAGTGTTGCTGTGGCTATGGTGTAAGTCTCAGCAACTGCTCTGATTTAACCCCTAGCATGGGAACTTCCATATGCCACAGGTGTGGCCATACATAGAAAAGGAAAAAGAATAAAAAAAAGAAAGGAAAAACAAACAGGTGATTATCTCTGCCACTATTACATGACTTTCAATCCATAACCAGTAAAAATTGCTCTTTCAAGCCTGCCCCTCCTTTGTCAAATGCATGTGAATGGGTGAAAAAATAACTTTCAGGATTTTAGACAAATTATGAAGGACATCACTATTTGGGCTTAATGCTGTCTCCTTGAGGAAACTTGGCCTTATTGCTTTTTTTTTCTCTTGAGCTCAAATTTTAAAAATGGGTCAGGTATTACTCATCTTTCTTAGAATGAAAATAGCTAACGTTATTTAGGGATATTTTCAGTTGACACACAGGAATATATATTTTATGTATATGGCACTGGCATTTTTTCTTACTTTCTTGAAAGTGAAGAAATGTGGTTTGGAAGCTGCTAGAAGACTTTCCCAAGATTTCAGACCTACCAGAGGGTGGAATCAGGATTTGAACAGGATTTGCCATTTCAATTGTGCAGTTACGGAAGTCTGCCTAAACCAGCTCCATCTGTGCTCAGCTGGGTTGGCTCATGCCTGTGTTCAGCTGTTAGCTCAGTGAGGACGGGATGAAAAAGAATGAATCCATTCACACGTCTGGGGGCCAGCTTGCTGTCATCTGAGACCACAAAGAATGCAGCCAGATGTCTCAACATCTAACCAAGTCTTATATACCTGGTGGTGGAAGAATTCCAAAAGTGAGAAGAGAAACATGCAACATCTCTAGAGCTCCAGGCTTGGCCTCTGCACTGGTGCTACCTATGTTGCAAACAATTGGCCAAAACAAATCACAAGACTTTCCCAGATCAAAGGTTGGAATAACGGAATCTATTCTTGATGTCAGGAAATCAGTAAAGAATCCTGGTCATTTAAAATATATATATTTTGTAGGTCATTGATTTGTGCTTAATTTACCCTTTCTCTCCTAAATATTAGAAGCTGGGTACAAAATATAAACGTGATACATTTCTGATACAATTTTGTTTCACATAGAAGTCAGAATGATGACTATATGATATGGTCTTTTTATGGAATGTTCTAAAGACTTCACCAAAATTATTTACTTACTTTTTAAAAGATTTTATAGTTTCTTGTGTGAAAACACAGAGGCTATGCTTTCCTTACCATCAATACCTTGAAAGGGTGTCTTTAAGATTTGTCTAGTATTTTGATGTTAAATTACTACATAAATATACATTCTTGAATAGCAGGGAAATTGAAACTGAGAGTCTTTGAGTCTTGTTTATTAGGATAAATTCCCGGTTTACATAACCCCTGGCAATTTCCTTTCGTGCCTTTATCAGCAGGTGATGAAGGATTAAGGATTTCAGGGAAATTCCGGTTAAAAGGGAACATTTCCTCCCTATTAATCCATTATCTGATCTGTAGCCAGAGTAAACCCTGAAAATGTAAATCTGATCCTATTACTTTCTTATAATGACAGAGTTTCCATTTGTGTTGTTTTAAAGGCCAAAACCCTTACTATGGCTTCTGGCAATCTTTGTGAACTGATAACTCTTGTGGTCCATTCCTTCTTTTTCCATCCCACCTTTAGTTACCTTCTTAGCCTCTTAACTTATCAGCCTCTCTCTCACCTGCGGGATCTTCGTTCTTCTCATGGAAATGCTCTCTCATCTCTCATTACCCCGACACTGGGCATCATTGGACTCATTTTTCAGGCCTCATTTCACTACCTTTTCTGAGAATAATTTGAGTTTAGATTAGAACATTATTTTTTTCACTTATTTGCCTCTTTAGAGGGCACTGCAGAAGAGTAGTCATTGGTTCTGTCCAGATATTTGTTTTTTTAACCCCAGATTAGATTGCATTTAAAATGAGCTTAATAAATCATAGCAATTTTTTATTCTTTAGACAAGTGATAATGTAGCAGAGATACATTATTATAACTATTGAGATGTGTCTATAATCCATTTTATGCATTATCAATAAAATAACCCCAATTCCTGCCAAGATAATTCTACTCAAGCTTGAGTAGAACTAGTATTGTGCAGAAAGAGCTCATATTGTGCAAATGAATAACAATATAGAACTATAATTGTGAAGCTCCTAAGATGTGTGGGAATCAAGTATGTGAGTAATATAGTTTTGTTGAAGTTCCAGTAGGTGAATACAAGCATTGAGAAAGAGGTCTATAAAAATTTAAATAAAGCCAGTTTATGGAACCTCAGATGTACGTCTAAAGCATCTGTGCTTTGTGTCTTAATTAGAAGAGATCCATTATATACTGGTAAGGATTCCAAGTTTATTTTTTTTTTTTTACCATAATATCACCAATCAAGTCACATGTTCTCGAAACCATTGGCTACATTTGAACTGCAGTTTTGTCCAAATAGATGGCCAGGAGCGGGATTGCTGGATCACATGGTAATTATGCTTTTAGCTTTCTAAGGAACCTCCATACTGTTTCCCATAGTGGTTGTACCAATTTACATTCCCACAACAATGTAGGAGAGTCCCTTTTCTCCACACCCTCTCCAGCATTTGTTATTTATAGACTTTTCAATAAGAGCCATTCTGACTGGTGTGAGATGGTACTTCATTACAGTTTTGATTTGCATTTCTCTAATACTTAGTGAAGCTAAGCATTTTTTCATGTGCCCACTGGATATCCATCTTCTTTGGAGCCATTAGCTACATTTAAAAGATTAGGATACTTCTCGGAATTCCCTTCGTGGCTCAATGGTTAACGAATCTGACTGGGAACCATGAGGTTGCAGGTTCGATCCCTGGCCCCACTCAGTGGGTTAAGGATCCGGCGTTGCCGTGAGCTATGGTGTAGGTTGCAGATGCGACTCGGATCCCGCATTGCTGTGGCTGTGGCGAAGTCCGGCAGCTACAGCTCCTGTTAGACCCCTAGCCTGGGGACCTCCATATGCCGCGGGTGCGGTTCTAGACAAAGACAAAAAAATAAAAAATAAAAGATTAGGATACTTCTCTTTGTAACAAGGGGAAAAAATAGACCTTAATGGAGAAACCTTGGATTTGCATTCCAGTAAAAACATTGTCTCCAGTTTAGGTCAAATATAAATGTTTGAACATTTAAGTAAATCACAGCCCTCTTAGTTTTAGTTTTCTCTCACTGCCTCTATACCTGGGGGTGGGGAAGTAAACTGGTTATTGGGGCATTAGTGCTAATTCTATACTGTTTCCCATTAGATTCCTTCTTTTAGCTTCTCTCTGACGGCTCTGGAAGGTCAAGATATAAATCTTGAGGGATTCATGATTTTTCAATATATCTTTGGCACAAAAACACAGGTTCTTCCTAATATTCAACATCCATTATATCAAAAAATACTTCAACTGCATATATAAATCTCACGTCAAATAAAAAAAGTACAGAATAAAAACACTAAAACAGGAATTCTTAAAGCTTTTTTTTATAGGTAAAGAAATTCAGGTTGTCAGAGGAATATAGGACTGTTTTAATTAGGGAACAAGAGAAAAATGTATTTACTTATAAGAGATTGCTTAATAGTTGAGAGCTTTTTTTTTTTTGCTTTTTAGAGCCACACTCACAGCATATAGAAGCACCCAGGCTACTAGGCTAGGCATCAGATCAGAGCTACAGCTGCCAGCCTACACCACAGCCACAGCAACGTGGAATCTGATCTGAGTCTGCAACCTACACCACAGCTCACGGCGGCAACCCCAGATCCATGACCAACTGAATGTGGCCAGGGATCAAACCCACATCCTCATGGGTACTAGTTGGATTCATTTCTGCTGAGACATAATGGGTACACTGAGAGCATGTATTCTTAATAAAGAAAATTCTGGATTCTAATACCAGCTCTGCTATTTACCAGTGCTGGGACCTTGAAAATATTTCTTAAACCATGTGAAGATTATAATGCTTATCTTATAAATTATGCAAATAATGAAGTGGGTTAATTATAGGACTTAGAATGCTATCTGAACATAGTGAGTAATACAAATATTCTTCTATCTGTACTAATAGTGGCAGGAGTAGTACAATGCATTGGTGTTTGTGTGACTATTAACACAATGCCTGACATATAAAACATTCTCAATAATACATAGAGAATACTGAAAATTTTTGAGTGCTTCTCATGTAACAGATATTTGGCTGGGTATTTTCCAATATATCACTTAAACTCAATCAAACAACCTGTCAGAGGTCATCATTTTGCTCATCTGTTGATGAGACAAGGCACTTGAGCTGCATTAAGCAATTAGTAAGTGAAAACCTTAATTCTAAAATCAGATCTTGGAGTTCCCATTGTGGCTCAGCAGTTAACTAACCTGACTATTTCCCACGAGGATGCGGGTTGGAACCCTGACCTCTCTCAGTGGGTTAAGGATCTGGCATTGCTGTGAGCTGTGGTGTAGGCCAGGGACTATAGCTCTGACTCAACCCCTAGCCTGGGAACCTCCATATGCCATGGGCGTGGCCCTAGTAAGACACAAAATAAATAAATTAATTAAATAAAATCAGATCTTGATTCTGTTTCCAGTGTGCTTCTCAAGTCACAGACTGAAAATTATACCCTCCTTTTTTTAAAGAATAGAAAGGTATTAATAAGCCTTCTAGTAATTGTTGACAGTCGATACTTCTATTTATTTCTTTCAAATGAGAAAGCACTAATTTTTTTTCTCATTTTCTTATCAGATTTTTCCTCTGTGGACATGGATGTCGGAAATCGCACTATCCTGACTGAATTCATCTTACTGGGCCTCTCTTCAGACCCCCAGTGGCAGATGACGTTATTTGGAATATTTTTGACTCTCTATTTGACCACTTTATCAGGGAACATGACCATCATTATTTTAATCCATATTGATTCCCTCCTGCACACACCCATTTATTTTTTCATTGGCAACTTGTCTTATTTGGATTTCTGGTACACCTCTGTGTACACCCCCAAAATCCTGGCCAATTGTGTCTCTGATGATAAGCACATTTCCTTGGCTGGATGTGGAGCCCAGTTGTTCTTCTCCTGTGTTGTAGCCTACATGGAGTGCTATCTCCTAGCAGCCATGGCCTATGACCACCACATCGCCATCTGTAATCCATTGCTGTATTCAAGTTCTATGTCTGATTCTCTCTGTACTGGACTCGTTACTGGTTCCTACATAGGAGGGTTCTTGAATGCCATAGCCCACACTGCCAACACTTTTCGCCTGAGTTTCTGTAGCAAAAATATCATTGACCATTTCTCTGATGCACCACTGCTGGTAAAGATGTCTTGTACAGACACCCACGTTTATGAAAAGGTCCCCCTCGGAATGGCGGGCTTCACAGTCCTCTCCAGCATTCTTGCCATCCTGATCTCCTATTTCAACATCCTTCTGGCTATTCTGAGGATCCACACAGCCTCAGGAAGAGGTAAGGCCTTCTCCACCTGTGCTTCACAACTCATCTCGGTCATGCTCTTTTTTGGATCCTTGCTCTTCATGTATTCAAGGCCAAGTTCCACCTACTCCTTGGGGAAAGACAAAGTGGCTGCCCTGTTCTACACTGTGGTCAACCCACTGCTCAACCCTCTCATCTATAGTGTGAGAAACAAGGATGTCAAAGAAGCTTTCTGGAAAACAACTCAGATCATAAGACCTCAGAGATGAAGTTGATTTTTTTTTTTGCAGAATGCTTTCATTGCATTTCCTGAATCAGTGGCTTATAAACATGTTTGTAAACATTGTAACATTTCAAGTAAATGCAACATGTTATATTAGATGAAACAATAATCAGACCATTTGTATTGTTTATTAATTGTTGGATTAAACTCTTTTAAACATGATATTTGGCTGTTTGATGTTCTGCAAAACTATAATTGTTTCTCAGCAATACTAGATTTTCATAAAATTTATCTGTTTGATCATCTTTGGGGGGTTGTAGAAGGAGAAAGAAGAATTAGATGGTTTTTGTGCACATGGTTTGACTTTGAATCTTAGCAAATTTTATTTTATGGGGAAATGATTTGGAATGGCTAAATACCTAGAAATTTAATTAAGATTTTATACACATTTATTTTTAGTAAGGAATTCCCTCCATATTCATTCCTAAAGCATAAAATGCGCATATAGAAAATATCTTTGTAAATGAGTGTCTTCCACATCAATTTAATATTAGGCAAAATGTTTAATAGTTATTTAGATGGAAAACAAACATACATCACTGTAAGTCATGGAGAATTAGGCATTTCTAGGATCATGTATCATGCTGAAAAAGAGGTCTCTCAAGGAGAATCAGTATTCCATATGCTTCCTCAGTTCATACGCCGCATCTTTCCCATAAAGACAAAACAGCCAGTGGAGCAAATTGCAAAAATGAATCAACAACCATAAGCCCTACTCTATTCTAGACACAATTTTTTTCTCCTACCAGAGGTATTAAGGACAGAGAAGATTACAGCTTCATTTTCAGTATGTGAGAATCCTTTTTATTTTTGGACAGTCTTTACACGCTGGAAAATTAGGGACTATTAGTTACATATGATGAATGAGTGGCTCGTTCCTTGAAGTTAGAACTTTGTTATTGTTGAAATGAATACATGTATAAGATGCATTTTAATTAAAAATGTAAAAACAGATAATTGTAACCACTTCACCATTTGTACTAGCTCTGACACTTCTGATTTTTTTCATAAGCATTCATTAAATAATATGCCACTGCCCTCTCTGTTTTCATCACAATATTATTAACATACTTTATATTTCCATTTCCACAGAATTTCTGTAAGTATTGGACAAGAAAGAGGTGGGATGTATTCCTCAAATATCCAAATTCAATATAACATTTTCTATGCATTCCCATAAATCCCATTAGGTAGGGAAAATCAGTTGGGTCAACATAGGGGAATAAAAAAAGTAATTTAAGCCCTTGGGATCCCAGTTATAAAATATAAACATCTATTTTGCATTTAATCTGGATGCTACTTTTTAAAAACTTATTAATATTAAATTGAGCCTACATTTCTAGTAAAGATTATAATCTGCTCGCTAAAGGAAAATGCTATTAAAAAAAAAACTTTTTCAAACAAGTGTTTTCAAATACCTCTCCTCAAGCGTCCCCTGAAGCAGTCTGTTTTGATTCAGCACTGATTTGAGAAACTGATTTCAGTTTATACTTGTGATTACATTAACTTGAAGAGTTTTCTCAGAGCTTCTTTCACGTCTTTGTTCCTCAGACTGTAGATCATGGGGTTCAACATGGGGAACAGCACAGTGTAAAATGCAGACACCGTTTTGTCCCTCTCAAGAGAATAGCTGGAACTTGGGCGGGAGTAGATATAGAGAATGGAGCCATAGTACAAGGTGACAGAGAGCAGGTGGGAGGAGCAGGTGGAGAAGGCTTTGAGGTGGCCCTGGGTGGAGCGGATCTTCAAGAGGGCGGCGATGATGAAGAGGTAGGAGGCCAGGATGAGCATGGAGGGGGCGATGACATTGGAGGCCAGGAGGAAGTAGAGCACGTCCTGGTAGGTGTCTTTCACATCACATGCCAACTTGACCAGGGGTGGGACATCACAGAAAATGTCATTAATCACATTGTCACCACAAAAATTCAGTGTGAATGTGTTGCTGGTGAGTATTACTGCATTGACAAAACCTCCAGTGTAGGAATATATAACCAGAGAGTGGCACAGTGTCCTTGACATGGCCTGAGCATAAAGCAGGGGCTTGGAAATGGCCACGTAGCGGTCATAAGCCATGGCAGCCAACAGGTAGCACTCACTGTACCCAAGCCCAGCAGAGAAGAAGAACTGGGCTACACAGCCAGCAAAGGAGATGCTTTTGTCTTCAGAGATGCAGGTCACTAGGATCTTGGGGGTGTAGACTGAGGAATACCAGAGATCCAGAAAAGACAGATTCCCAATGAAAAA
>PVHT020000148.1:114059-149228 GCA_004024745.2 Catagonus wagneri
AAATGGCCACGTAGCGGTCATAAGCCATGGCAGCCAACAGGTAGCACTCACTGTACCCAAGCCCAGCAGAGAAGAAGAACTGGGCTACACAGCCAGCAAAGGAGATGCTTTTGTCTTCAGAGATGCAGGTCACTAGGATCTTGGGGGTGTAGACTGAGGAATACCAGAGATCCAGAAAAGACAGATTCCCAATGAAAAAATACATGGGCATGTACAGCCTGTAGTCATTAAAGATCAACACCATGAGGGTGGTATTTCCTGCCAGGGCCACAGAATAGACACAAAGGAAGGTCTCAAGCAGGACCAGCTGCATCACAGGGTCTGTTGTGAAACCCAACAGGATGAATGCAGTGACAGTGTGATTGCTTCTTTTCATGGTTTAAACAGAGCTCGGCTACAAATGGAAGAATGAAACTTTTAATTATCTCAACCAATACCAAGGTGCATTTTCTGTTACAAGACTATGAGATATGGTCAAGGCTATGATTATTAAAGTAAGGAAGATATGGTCAGGAATCTTGGGTGATTTGGGCAGGTGATGGAAGTTTCTTGAGTCTTTCCATATTTATTTCAACAAAGTCATTTAGTAATAAGAAACCTTAATGCTGTTTGGGGGTTTAGTCATTTACTAATAAAATATTTCTTGAGCCCTGGATGTCCAGGCATTGGGGTATGGCAGAGGAGTTGACAGAGCTGACCGTTATTCTATGAGGCCTTTATTTAGAAAGGAAGCTACATAATAAATAAATGTAGTAGTATAGAAATATTTTGAATTCATGTTGGATGATATTAAGAAAAGAAAACTAGATGAAGAGATGAAGAGGAACTGGGAGAGGAGCTAGTTAAATTTAGACAGTGAAAAAAAATCTATTTCCCATTTTCTAGCTACAGATGAAAAAGTTGTCCAGAGCCCATGAGATGTGGGTTAAGTCCCCATGGTTTGGAAGGTGGCGACATGTGAAAGGTAGTAGAATAGGCCACCCTAGCATCTGCCACTTTGGCATAAGAATTATTTGAACTAAATGCACAAAAAAAAACCCAGCAGAAACCTAAAGGACACTCTGATATCCCCTTTTCTTCCTGAAAATAAGAAATAAATCTCTTATGTGAGAGCTGTCCTCCCAAAACCAGGAAAAAAGAAATGTTTTTATCAAAGACAGGAAGACAAGACCAAAAGAATTCTACAAAAAGAGATCTTGTTAAAACAGTTCTTGTTTTCCCTTTTTCATCCACGTTGCAGCATGTATCATTATTGTATCACTTTTTATTGCCTATTAAGATTACTTTATACAGTTATACCATATTTTGTTTACCCAGTCATTCATCATCCATCAGTCGATGGGCATTTTGTTTTTTCTACTTTTTGGCCGTTATGAACAGTACTGCAGTGAGCATTCTTTTACAAGTTTTGTGTGGAGATGTGTTTTCATTTGCCTTGTGTAGGCACTGGAGTTGAATTGCTGAGTCATATGGGAATCTCTAACATTTTGAGGGACTGAAAACCATTCTCCACATTAGCTGTACTATTTTTCAATCCCACTAGCAAAGGCATGAGGATTACAATTTTCTCTTATTCTCATTAAAACCAATTGTCTTGAGTTTTATTGATGCTTTTGAGTCTAAAATATCATAATATTGTGTTTTTGATAGATTTTTAATGACTGATAATGTTAAACATCTTTTCATATACATATTGACTGTTTCTTTTTTTCTTTGGAATAATATTAGATTAGAATGTGAACATTTTTGAAGGCATTAGCCACCTACCAAAACCATGAACCTGAGGGGTTTTTTTTGGATTGTCCATTAGATCATTGATCTTTATAGCTATCCTTATGCCAGTACCTTTCTGTCTTCATTACTGTAGCTTTGCAGTAAATTTTGAGATTGGAATGTGTGAGTCTTTCAAATTTACCCTTAATTAGTTAATTTATTAATTTAAATTTTTAATTTATTTTTTCTTTTAATTGTGCACCTGTGACATATAGAAGCTCCTGGGCTAAGGGTTGAATCAGAGTCGAAGCTGCAGGCCTATGCAACAGCCACAGCAACACTGGATTGGAGCACTATCTGTGACCTTATGCTGCAGCTTATAGCAACTCCAGATACTTAACCCTTTATGTGAGGCCAGAAATCAAACCTGCATCCTCAGGGACACTATGTTGGGTTCTTAACCTACTGAAACACGATGGGAACTGCTGTTCTTCTTTGTAAAATAATATTATCTTCCTTTCTCTTCCTCCTATATTTCTGTTATTTTTTCACAATTGCTTCTCCTTGTTCAACCTGTATAAATGCATTTCCATTTTACCACTTTGGGTCTTCATTTCCTTATGAGTGCTTCCATGTATATAAAATGTGTATTAAATAAATTTGCATGCTTTTCTCCTGTGAATCTGTTATATGTCAATTTAATTCTCAGGCTCAGCCAAACACTCTAAGGTAAAATTTTGCCTCCCTTCACAATTTTCTTCCACAATCACAGAATAAATTCTTCCCTTGTTTATTCTGCAGGAGTTTTTGCCATGTGGCTTTCGTACATTTATCACAAATTCCAGTGAGAGAAACAAATTAAGAATCAGGGTGAAGTGTTGGAGTGAAGACCAACAAATTAATAAATCTGGTTATGTCAAATTCAAAAAGGAAGAAATTGCAGGTATTTTGCTGTCTGAAAACCTATGACTTAGCATTATTTTCTGGTTTTAATAACTAGCCATGAACCGTTCTCAGAAAGACACATCATAATTTGATATCATCTATGGTAATAGTTGTGAATTCTGTCACACTCAGAGACTTCTACTTTATAACAAATGTTTTTAATGTTTCCTTTTTAGTCCTAAAGTGAAATTTATACATGAATTTCAATATGTAAGTGCTGGAACACTTATTGCAATGGCTACACACATATGTAAAATCATTCTGAATGTATTAGTAACTTAGATGTCAAATGTTGCATTTACTTTGGTGATGAGATATTTCTGACAAGTTGAGTAATTCTTTATAAAGGCACAAAGGAAACAAATGGCAATCTTTCCTCAATTTTGAATTCCTAAGCTAGCTGATACACAGGAAAACCTCGCAAACTATAAATTGTGTTTATTCGTAAAGTGATAAAAACACATAATTATAAAGGTATTTTTTTCAATCATAAATGTCCATTTAGACACTGTATTTAGAGGGTGGGACATTTGTCTTTGGGGGATTATCCCATGGATGCAAAACATTTTCATCCTTACCTACTACATACTGTCGTCAGTAGGCTCCCTGATCTTTGTGACTGTTAAAAATCCAACTGCTTATTTAAAAAAAAAATGTTTCTTAAATGATGTTATCTGGCATTCCCATTGTGACTCAGTGGAAATGAATCTGACTAGAATCCATGAAGATGCAGGTTCAATCCCTGGCCTCACTCAGTGCATTAAGGATCCAGCATTGCTGTAAGCTGTGGTGTAGGCCAGCAGCTGTAGCTCCAATTCAGCCACTAGCCTGGGAACTTCCGTATGCCATGGGTGTGGTCCTACAAAGCAAAAAAAAAAAAGGATGTTATCACTTCTTTGAGAAACACCACAACTTGGTATTTTATTTTATTTTATTTTATTTTATTGTCTTTTTGCCTTATCTAGGGCCATACCTGTGGCATATAGAGGTTCCTCAGGCTAGGGGTCTAACAGGAGCTGTAGCTGTCTACATTCGCCACTGCCACAGCAACACGGGATCCGAGCCGCATGTGCAACCTACAGCAACTCATAGCAACGCTGGATCCTTAACCCACTGAGCAAGGCCAGGGATCGAACCTGCAACCTCATGGTTCCTAGTCGGATTCGTTAACCACTGAGCCATGACAGGAACTCCCCACAACTTGGTATTTTACTTTGTGACTCTTCATTAGATTCTTCTAGGAATTATGTGAAGAAAAAAAAGAAACTGAAGAATATCCCTGAGTGGTAAAATTACCTGTGGTGATGTGGTCCTCCATGCACCTTTTTATGGCTTTACTGGGTCTTAGGGTCACACAGTGGTAAGAACCCACTGGGAAGTAAACACCATGAGAGTAAGAATTTTTGTTCCATTCATTACTATATACCCAGTGCCTAGAATATGACCTGGCATATCGTAGACATACATACATACGTAGTGAATGAAATAATGAATAAGAATGAATGAGTCGGGAAGAGAAACAAGCCAGATAATATCAACTTTGTAGGTGGCTTTTAATGATGTCACTTTATCCTTAAACCATCAGAATTGTCTAATATCTCACATGTTTTTCCTAACACTAGTAATCCCAGGCCATGTGTGTTCCTTGTAGATAGGGATAGGCAGAAACAAAGAAATCTGCCTACAAAACAGACTTACCAAATGTATTCATCCAGAGGGAGTGGGTCTGTGACGCCTGCTGAAGAATGTCACTCCCCATCTGGCTCCACTTGGGCTGAGTCATTAGCCACTGCTGTCACTGACCTTCCACACATGCAGAGGAGCTCAGGGTGAAGATCAGGAGTGAGGCACTTTGTGCTCTGTTCTCTGGCAGAAGAGTCCTTTGATAGTGAGGTATTTTCAGGAGAAAATTTTATGAACACAGTTTCTTCCATCTTCTTATATTTGGAAGAACACTAAAATCATTAACTGAGAAATCTGTGCCTCGTGAATAGCACTAAATTTCTGCCAAGCTCTGTGTTGGATTGCACTTACCACTTCTCCAAAATCACATATGTGTTGACCCTCCTGTCCTTTTCCTCTTCAGAGCAGTTCCTCAGAGCTGACAGGGCATCTCCCAGGCTGTAGTCCTAGTATGTACCTCCCAGTAAAAATGAAACTCATAGCTCTCATGTTGTGTGTTTTCATTTCAGTCAGCAGTGAAGATGATGTTTTTCATGACAGCAACAGATTTTCTGGCATTATGTGTCATGATGGATGGGAAGCATGCCTCAGCAATTGAACTGACTGCTCAAACCAAAGATGGCTGGGGTTTCATGGAAAACAGCATTTGATTTTTTTTTTGTTTGTTTGTTTTTTAATTTTTATTTTTACATTATACCCAGCTGTACAGCATGGTGACAGGGTTACACATACATATATGGATTCATCACGAGTGGTTACAAAGAAATGTAGCTTTCACAATGTGAACTAGTGATAGAGAAATTGAATTCTTGTTAATTCCCTGAAAATCAAACACTTTACATAAATATAAGAAAAGCATTTTATTTTCAGGGAATTAACAAGAATTCAATTTCTCCATCACTAGTCCACATTGTGAAAGCTACATTTCTTTGTAAAACAAGGATAACTCATGTCTCCTTAGTGTTGTTGTGAAGGAGATAAGAAAAGACTAAGCACAGTGCCTGATATGTCATAAATTCACAAGTAACCAGTGGTTCATAAAAGACTCACCTGGACCAGCCCAGTATTCCTAATTCAGGAGGCTAGATGTGTGGCCCAGGAAACAGCTTTCATTGAAGCAGTTGAAGTGGTTGTTATGCAGGTTGTCTGCAGATCACATATGAGAAATGCTGAAATACATGTTAGTTGTCTTTATCCTTCTTTATCATAGGAGTCCTTGCCTTCATTGCAATGCTGGGAAGACTCAAGGAGTTAATAAATGTAAATACGTATTCAGTAATGTTTGCATTTAAGGTATTCCAGTTGTGACTCAGCAGAAACGAATCTGACTAGTATCCATGAGGATGCTGGTTTCAATGCTGGCCCCACTCAGTGGATTGAAGATGCAGCATTGCCATAAGCTGCAGCATAAGCCACAGATGCTGCTCAGATCTGGCTTTGCTGTGGCTGTAGTGTAGGCTGGCAGCTGCAGCCCCAATTTGACCCCTACCCTGGGAATTTCCATATGCCATGGGTGCAGCCTTAAAAAGGAGAAAAAAACACAAAATAATGTTTGCATTTAAAAAGAGGAACTATCCCTAGATCTATTTTGAATCCTAATGCCAATTCTCAACAAGATGGCTCACACATTTCCTGGAGCAGAGAGTCCCTTGATGAACTGGGTTCTGTATTTTTATCAGAAGTAATTTGTCTGTACTTGATAACCAGCAAACATGTTATTCTTCCTAAGGACTTATATGTATTTTTTTTGTCTTTTTGCCTTTATCTAGAGCCACACATGTGGCATATGGAGGTTCCCAGGCTAGGGGTCTAACAGGAGCTGTAGCTGCTAGCCTTTGCCACAGCCACAGCAACGTGGGATCCAAGCCGCATCTGCAACCGACACCACAGCTCACAGCAATGCCAGATCCTTAACCCGCTGAGCGAGGCCAGGGATCAAACCTACAACCTCATGGTTCCTAGTCGGTTTTGTTAACCACTAAGCCATGACGGGAACTCCTCCTATATGTATTTTTTAAATTCAATGAATTTTATTATATTTATAGTTTTACAACGGTCATCACAACCTAATTTTACAACATTTCCATCCCAAATCCCCATCTTATTCCTCCCCCACAACATATCTCCTTTGGTAACCACAAGTTTTTCAAAGTCTGTGAGGCAATTTATCTTCTGCAAATAAGTTCATTGTATCCTTTTTTAAGATTCCATATGTAAGTGATAGCATGTGGTTTGTGCCTCACTGACTAATTTCACTTAGCATGATAATTTCTGTGTCCATCCATTTTGCTGCAAATGCCATTATTTCATTCCCTTTTTATGGCTGAGTGATATTCCATTGCATATATATACCACATCTTTAACCACTCTTCTGTCAGTGGACATTTAGTTTGCTTCCATGTCTTGGTTACAGTGCTGCAATGAATACTGGGGTGCTTGTATCTGACTGAGTCATGGTTTTCTCTGGATAGATGCCTAGGACTTGGGTTGCTGAAGAATATGGTCATTCTATTTTTAGTTTTTTGAGGACTCTCCAAACTTTTTTCCATAGAGGTTGTACCAACTTACAGCCCCACCAGCAGTGTAAGAGGGTACTCTTTTCTCCACACCCTCTCCAGCAGGTATTGTTTGTAGACTTTTTGATGATGGCCATTCTGGTTGGTGTAAAGTGGTACCTCATAGTTGTTTTGATTTGCATTTCTCTAATAATTATTGATGTTGAACATGAAGACATATATTTTTGTTTTGAGATAAATAATACATTTCCTACCAAAATTATTAAAATATAACATTTTGTATAACATTTAGAAATGTTTCTCTCATCTGGAATTCTTCTCAAAAATACCACATACCTTTGTGCTTCCTTAAGGCATATTAAACTGAAAGAAGTTTATACATTTTTTATGTCTTTTGGCCTTTAAAATAATAATCTCTAGTAATCACTGCTACTTTATCCAGTTACCTTAGTTGCTCTTAGGATATCAACAATGCTGTGTTTTTTTTTAAGTGGCTCCTGATAGTAGCTTGCTTGCTTGTTGTATGTGTGTGTGCGTGCACATGCATGTGTGTGTGTGTGTTTTTGTGCATTTAGGGTTCCGCCCCATTCCTTGTCCTTTTTGTAATACTAATTTTTTTGTCTCTAATAGTGAGAAAAGTTATTTTTCATGTGAACTCTCCAGAGCTTCAGAAATTGCGATACGAAAATGGAGAGATATTTCAAAAGAGGTCATTTTACTAGACATGTTATATCTTAGTATTTAAATGACCTTAAGACTGATTTTGAGGAACAAATAAATTTTTCCACCTACATCTAACATCTTAATTAGGAACTTACCTAAAATTCTCAGCAACACCATCACTTCAACAGAGTTCAAATTTTCTTGTCCCAGAATCTTTATTTTTAATCAGTTTCTGAATCTCCAGTGTTTTAGATTCCTGCAGCCCCTTAGGATTTCATAGGCTTGGGAAATAACTAACAAGACAATTAAATAAAATTGTTTGTTGACAAATTAATTACTATTCAATGATGGAGAAGTTTTACTTTTTGAGACTATAATTCCCTGGTGAAATATAATCAGTCAGAATTTTTATTCTCACTCTCAAATTGTGCAGAATTAAAAAATAAATCTATGTGCACACATTTATTATGTATACTACATATATTCATATGCACACATTTTCAGGTTAAAGCACATATGTTCGGTGATATTGATATCTTTACTATCCATCGAATACCTTTTCTTTGTCCATCCAAATCCATTCACTACACTTTTAACCTCCTCTTTGATTCTTCCAGTTGCTCAGCTGCATCAGTGGTATCAATGGGTTCCTTTGCTCCCTACATACTTAAGGGGTTTATCCAGTGGTTGCCAAAGGCAGGAAAGGGTGTGAGGTCAGAGTGGTTTTCCCTTTCTTCTTGCAAAGATACCTCAGGTGGCTGTATTCCTGGACCTAGACCGTAACTCCCACCAGGTGACCCATTTCCAAGACCCCTCCAGTGTTCATAACCTTACTCTGTTCTTAAACCTTCAAGGATAGAGGAGGTAACAGCCCTCAGAAGTTCTTAGTTCTAGACTTATACTGTTTCCTGGGATGTAAGTAGATATTATAAACATCATACGATAAGGTGGTTTTTGTTGACATTTAAACCTGGACTATCCAACTAAAGAAAACAAATAAACAAAAAACAAAACAGAGAAGCTGGAAAGCCAGATTTTACTCTCAGAGACAAGATGGAAAGCAATTCTTAATATACCGCAAACTTTAGATCATAACCAAGTATTTTCTGGTTCAGATGTTTGTGGCAATGTCTCATGGATTAGGTGATTCTTATAGAATGAGTTAGATGAGAAAACAACCAAGTTAATATTTTTCTTGTAAAGAAAAACATTCCAGCCTTCCTCCATCTCTTCTTCACTTGTGGTCAGATTTGCATCATGTTCATGACACCCCATTTTTTCTTTTAGCTCCCTCTCCATTTCTCTGATACAGGCAGAGTATTTCCCTTAATAAAAGCTTTGAACATTTAATTCCACTTTGGTATCTGATTTTTGGAGGACTCTGAGTGACACAGCCTGTTTTACTATTGCAACATGAAATAGCCCACTGAAATTTAATTTCCCTACCCATAACCTTGTACTCAGTATATTTGGAAATCTAAGTGCACAAGGATAGAATGCTCTCTAACAAAACACCATAATGTTACGATTAATTGGAGTTGGACACTACACTGTGGCCATGTTGGACTCTCCATGCATTGATGTGACAGTGATCATTCTGCTGGGAAGGGCAATTGATCGTAGTGACCAGAAAGAAATGAATGGTGCTACGAAGTGAGGTCAAGAATAATTACCTTTGGAACCCAGGGGACTTAGCAGTGTATTCCTTAGCACCAACTCAGCCTTCACTTTCAAAGGAGAAGTACCACAAACAAATAAAAACATGATGTTTGAAGATTTATAGCTAACAGTAAGAAAATTTGGAAAATTTACTGGTAACTTTCATTCAACTGAAGTGCTGAGAAAGAGTGAACAGACCAGAGTCATGCAGCAAGGAAGGTAGTGAAGGGTTTGCTTTGTAATTATAGCAGTAGGAATTTACGGTAGATAGTTTTATAAATTTCAGCTCTAGAGATCTTGATACCCACTTCTTTTTTTTTTTTTTTGCCAGGTATAAGACTGTGAATTGAAAATTAATATAATATGACTTTGAGGGTACCACAATCCTACTATTACGGTGTCCACTGCTTGCTTTCTATGCTATGAAAGACCACTGAGAGTTCACCTTTAAAAAATAAACCATGTAAATTCAAGAGATTTTATTGCATGGAGAACACTTACAAAGATTTGTACTTAACAAAAATGTTTATTAAAACTCATATATCTAAAAGGCACAATTTAGAAACTGCTTTAAGATCTCAAATTTCACTTGTGATTTGAGTAATAAATTCCTTTGGTAATTTGTACTGTAATTTCTGATTAATGTTGAAGATTCTTCTGAGTCCTTCACAACCTCAAGCTTAAGGATGGCCCACTTCCAGCAGTTAGTAGAAAGTTACTGCCAAATTCTTACTTAAGCCTATTCTAAACCACCAATTCCACATATTTCATTAAAGTTTTATTACAACCCTATGTATTTTTATGTCTTCCTAAGATCATCATTAGCCATATTTTATCATCTTACCAGGGTCGTGGTAATGTGATTTAGATTTAGTTTTGGAGTTGAGATTACTTTTCCGTATACAAAATATGGCTATACACTTAGGTCAGAGAAGGTTATTGTATCTGGTTATATAGTGATAATTATTTGGAGAATGAACCTTACTTGATTGCCTCTTCTAAAATGACTAAAATAAGAATTCTTGACCAGTAGTTTGAGTATTGTTTTTGGAGTTACCATCAAGATTTATGAAGTTCCTGTCATGGCACAGCAGAAACGAATCTGACTAGGAACCGTGAGGTTGCGGGTTTGATCCCTGAGCTCGTTCAGTGGGTTAAGGATCCGGCGTTGCCGTGAGCTGTGGTGTAGTTTGCAGATGTGACTTGGATCCTGTGTTGCTGTGGCTGTGGCATGAGCAGGCGGCTACAGCTTTCTTTAGACCCCTAGCCTGGGAACTTCCACATGCCTTGGGTATGGCTCTAAAACTGACAAAAGGCAAAAAAAAAAAAAAAAAAGAATGTGTTTATTACACCAGCTTGACTTTTTGATATTCTCCTGTGGAATGATATATCTAGTTTCACTTAACTGATATTAAATAACTGCTTTTCTGCCAATGTAATGCACCAATTACTTAAAAAGACTATTTTATAGAAAAAAATTACCAGTGGGTAATAGATATATTTCTGGAAATAGTCTGAGTTGGCATAAATAACTTTTGGTTTTAGAATATCGTCTAAATTAGGAGTTCCCATCGTGGCTCAGTGGAAATGAATCTGACTAGTATCCATGAGGATGCAGATTTGATCCCTGGCATTGCTGACTACGTTAAGGATCCAGCATAGCAGTGAACTTAGGTGTAGTTCACAGACATGGCTCAGATCTGGCATTGCTGTGGCTGTTGTGTAGGCCAGGGGCTACAGCTCCATTCAACACCTAGCCTGAGAAACTCCATATACTGAAAGTGCAGCCATAAAAAGACAAAAAAAAAAAGGAAGGAAGAATATCCTCTAAATCAAGCATCTTGGAATTTTACTGTTGGGCCTAGTCTTTGTTGGGTTATGTTATGTTAAAACTAGTACTGATTATACCATATTGAATTTAATTTCTGGGTTATTAGGTATGATTGTCTTGCTGATCAGTCTTTCCTGCTCTGAGTGGAGCTGGTACATTTTAGGGGACTACTTGCTTACATTTTACTTTCTTACATTTTTTTTTTTACTGCTTATCACTATAGAAATAAGGACATATTCAAGCTTGTTGAAATACATTACATTAACATTGTCTCACTTTTAAAAATCAAAACTATTTGTATCTTATTGCATTTCCTCTCCTGCTTGATCACTACCTTTATATACTCCCTTTATAAACTTTTCCCATTAATGTGTACTCATAGAGTTTTATGTTTCAAATTGTTTCATCCCCCTATTGTTATCACTTTTATTTATTTATTTTTTAATTTTAATTTTTATTTTTACATTATACCCAGCTGTACAAAATGGTGACATGGTTACACATACATATATGGATTCATCACAAGGCGTTAGACATAGTTCCCAGTGCTATACAGTAGGATCTCCTTGCTTTTCCAGCCCAGAGGCAACAGTCTACAACTATTAACCCCAGACCCCCCTACCATCCCATTCCCTCCCCACCCTCAAGTCTGTTGTCCAAGTCCTTGATTTTCTTTTTTGCATAATGGTTCATTTGTGCAGTATATTAGATTCCAGTTATGAGTGAGATCATATGGTATCTGTCTTTCTCCTTCTGACTTACTTCACTCAGTATGAGGGTCTCTAATTCCATTCATGTTGCTGCAAATGACATTGTTTTATTCTTTTTTTATGGCTGAGTGGTATTCCATTGTGTATATATACCACATCTTTCTAATACAATCATCTGTCGATGGACATTTGGGTTGTTTCCATGTCTTGGCTATTGTGAATAGTGCTGCAATGAACATGCGTGTGCAGGTGTCTTTTTCAAGGAAAGTTTTGTCCGGGTATATGCCCAAGAGTGGGATTCCTGGGTCATATGGTAGTTCTATGTAGAGTTTTCTAAGGTACCTCACACTGTATTCCATAGTGGTTGTACCAGCTTACATTCCCACCAACAATGTATGAGGGTTCCCTTTTCTCCACACCCCCTCCAGCAATTGTTATTTGTGGATTTGTTAATGATGGCCATTCTGACTGGTGTGAGGTGGTATCTCGTAGTAGTTTTGATTTGCATTTTCTCTAATCATCAGTGATGTTGAGCATGTTTTCATGTGCTTGTTGGCCGTCTGCATCTCTTCTTTGGAGAACTGTCTATTTAGGTCCTTGGCCCATTTTTCAATAGGGTTGTTGGTTTTTTTGCTGTTGAGCTGCACAAGTTGTTTATATATTTTTGAGATTAGGCCCTTACCAGTTGCATCATTCGACACTATTTTCTCCCATTCTGTAAGTTGTCTTTTTGTTTTCTTTTTGGTTCCTTTGCTATGTAAAACTTGTCAGCTTGATTAGATCTCATTGGTGTATCTTTGCTTTTATTTCTGTTGCTTTGGGAGACTGACCTGAGGTAACATTTGTAAGGTTGATGTCAGAGAATGTTTTACCTATGTTTTCTTCCAGGAGTTTAATGGTATCTTGTCTTATATTTAAGTCTTTAAGCCATTTAGAGTTTATTTTCAGTTGTCACTATTATTTATAATGGTAATTGTGTTTTGATGCTCAAAATGTTGTAATTTGGAACTAAAGTCCCTGTGGACTCATTGCATTGAAAAAGCAACCCAGGGAGTTAAACAGTGATTCCAAAATCATGTCTACCAGAACCTGAATGGTTTTTTTTCTTAATTGAGTAACATATGTAAAAGATGTAGATTGATGATATCATGCTTGCTGAATCTAGTTATATAGCTTATTTCACGGATAATTCTGGGTCTTTGTGTTAATGCTTCTGGGGAAAAATGGTACACAGAGAATGCTTAAGAAATTCTGTTGCAGGAATCGAAAGCAATGACTTAAACAAATTCATGGTCATAGTAAAATATTAAAAAACTTCTGCATTTTTTCCATTTCTAGGAAAAATTATATACATACTATGTCATGAATATGAGCCAACCAAAAAATTTCCATGCTAAAAGGGTGGGCTAGTCTATCACTTTATGAAGGTAGAAGAGAGAGGTTGGTGCTAAGTTCTTTGTTTTTAATCTGGAGTAACATGAAATTTAATTCATTCCTTATGGTTTTACATTTAAATTTTATCTCCTAAATTGCTGGACTTTTCTCATCTTTGGTTTCTTGAATCAGCAGGTGTCAAGAGTGCAAATTCTTTAACTTACGTTGTAAGAATTCATTTTTTTTCTTTTATGGCCACACCTGCTGCATATAAAACTTACCAGGCTAGGGTACCAGTTGGGGCTGCAGCTGCCAGCCCATCCCACAGCCACAGTAACACCAGGTCAGAGCCGTGTCTGCAACCTACACCACAGTTTGCAGCAACACTAGATCCTTAATCCACTCAGCAAGGCCAGGAATCGAACCATGCATCTTTATGGATACTAGCTGGGTCCTTAACCTGTCAAGCCACCAAAGGAACTTCAAGGATTCTTGATTCTAATGGAACACAATGGAACACTTCTTGAAATATAATGACTTGAACAATAATTATCTTTGCAAACCCAGAGAAGAAGAGAATCTTAATTTATTTGAGGAGTTTATTCAGAGCCTCTTTCACATCCTTATTCCTCAGCCTGTAGATAATGGGATTCAACATGGGGAACACCACAGTGTAAAATGTAGAAACTATTTTATCTGTATCCAAAGAATAGCTTGACTGTAGTTGAGAGTAGATGTGGAGAATGGAGCCATAGTACAACGTGACAGAGAGCAGGTGGAGGAGCAGGTGGAGAAGGCTTTGAAGTGGCCCTGGGTGGAGTGGATCTTCAAGATGGTGGTGATAATGAAGAGATAGGAAGCAATTATAAGTACAGTGGGGGTGATGACGTTGGTGGCCAGGACAAAGTAGAGCACAGCCTGCTAGGTATCCTTCCTTCCACAAGCCAACTTCACCAAGGGTGGGATATCACAGAAAAAGTCATCAATAAAGTTGTTGCTACAGAAGTTCAAGGCAAAAGTTCCTTTGGAAACAATGAAAGAGCTAATAAAACCACCAAAATATGAGATTGCAACCAAGAATGCACATAGTTTTATGGGCATGGCCTGAGAATAAAGCAGTGGCTTTGAGATGGCCATGTAGCAGTCTTAAGCCATGGCAGCTAACAGATAACACTGTACCCAAGCCCGGCAGAGAAGAAGAACTGGGCTACACAGCCAACAAAGGAGATGCTTTTGTCTTCAGACATGCATGTCACTAGGATCTTGGGGGTGTAGACTGAGGAATACTAGAGATCCAGAAAAGACAGATTCCCAATGAAAAAATACATGGGTGTGTGCAGTCTGGAATCTTTACAGATCAACACCATGAGAGTGGTATTTCCTAACACAGTACCAAAAGAGACACCAAGCAAGATCACAAACAGGACCAGCTGCACCACAGTGTCTGTTGTGAAGCACACCACGGTGAATTCTGTCACTGTGTGATTGCTTCTTTCCATGGCTATAGGGAATCTCACATAGGAGGAGAGAAAATGAGTTGAGCTCAGCCTCTGTCATTTTCCATTTCCATCACTGTCGAGTTTCGTGCCCATTTCCCTGTTTTCTCCCATTTCCATCCTTATACCCTTGAGCCCCTCGACAAGGCAGCCAGAGTGATCCTGTTAAAGTATCAAATCATGTTATTCCTTATCTTCAAACACTCCAGTGACTTAACTTAACCAGAGGAAAGGCCCTAATCCTCAAAAAGAGGTGTAAGCTAATTATCTTTCTCTTCTGATTCTTACTCTTCTCCCCTTCACCATTCACTCCACTCCAGCCCTGCTGCCCTCCTTTCATTTCCTAGAATAAACTGGTTTGCTAAAAGCTTTGCAGTTATTCCACGTATGGTGAGAATGCTCTTCTCTCTTTATAAAGAGATGGTATCTTTACAGAAAATTCCTTCGCACTCTTCAGTTATCAATTGCCATTATTATTACCTCTCCTTGGGTTTTCCCTGATCGCCATATTGCTATCCATTTCCCTGACATTTCTCTATATCCCTTTTCTACTGTAGGATTCTCCTTGGAATGTTTCATTATCTAATACTGCATACATCAAATTAGCTTAACTTATCCTCTTTTCCATTCACTGGCATATATTCTTGCCTGTATGCTCACGATGGAAAACACATATCAATTCTATCTTCATGTCATCTTATTTGTAGGATTATTATGAGTTTTTGCTGGCTGCTTATTTTAAATGAATCAGAGCACAGTCCTAGAATAATTTGGTGTCTGGGCCATATCTTCATAAACATGGATCCCTGAGAAGTAAAAGGGGTTTCCTGTGGGGAAAAGGTGAAAACTCTTGGACTCCATCTCAATCTTATAGGCTTCTGAGTTTATTTCTCCATTTCTTATAATTATTTCAGATTTTTATCATTTATAAAATAAGAGCTGACAAGTTTGAGGATTTTACTGTGAGTCAAGCACTGTGAATAGTATATCACGTGCATTATGTATTTATTCCACCAGCAAAAGTGGATCCTGTTCAACATAGGTATATTTAAAGATTAATTAACATTAATTTTACAGACAACCTGATTGAGTTTTAATGAGTAGTTATAATTACATGATTGGTAAGTGGTGAGGTCTTGCTCCAGGACCTGGTAGTTAACTGCAAGTTCATCTCCTTTCATATCTGATAATAGCTTAACAGTTGCTTTTGGGCTCCATGGGTCCCTCTTCTTTTGGTTATATCTTAAGACCAATAGGATGATACTGAGACATTCAGATGATCTCACTGTTGAGCACTTCATGCATGTGGCATCACATATGAACTTCCAAATACCTTTCAAATCATCTTCTCTCAGAGCCTTTTATCTCTTGCATTTGCAGCCAGTCCTTATTATATGTACAGAAATAGTCTATCCCCCTTGTTCAGGACCAGGACACTGAAACTCTCAGAGTCATAGGCAAAAAGGTACCATGCTGTAGACCCAGCTAACTTACACCTGCCCAAGCTCACAGTGAATTTGATTCCTTAAGCACCTCAGGGCTTGATAGCTTTGAACAATCTCTGAAAAAGCAATAAACCAGAAAGAGTATTAACTTTGTCTAGAGGAAATCACTCAGTGCAAAAGAAGGGAATCACTTAAAATCCATCACAATAATTTTTATATTTTACAAAACTGCTCTTTGCAAAACACATTCCTGGGACCATTATTAAGCTGCCTAACAAGTCTATATAATATGTATTGTAGTCCCCATTATAAACAAGAAAGTAGATGGAGAGCAGTTAATTAACTTGCCCAGGTAAATCTTAGATATAAAAGCAGTCAGGGTTTAAACCCATGGCAATCTTATTGGAAAATTCATATTCTTTCCCCTAACACAAGTGTATTTCAGGGAGACATAATCTTGGAGTATCTACTCAGCTATGATACTGATCCTCTGAAAGTAGACTACACTTATCCTGAGTGTCTATACAGAGAGATTTTACAACAAACATAGTTTCACCTTTTATCTACTTGTTACACATTTTTACTCAAAAATGGTGTCTTATTGCTAATGTCCCTAAAAGCACCTTGTCAATATTCTCCATGATTTATCATAATATTTATTGGGAACTTAGCATATGCCAGGCACTCCACTGAGTGCTCTAATAAAGTGATCTCATTTTAACCTTCAAAATAATTTTGTGATACAAATATGACTGTCATTCCCACTTAACAGAAGAGCTATTGCAGCATCATAATGATTTATGTAAATTGTTTGAGTACCAAATTGGATACTTTTAGAGCCAAGATTCAAAACCAGTTCTCTCAGAGCTTATCACCTGGCTCCAAACCTGCATCTCTGTCTAACATTGCCTGTGTTCTAGACACTTTTCCATGTACTGTGCTAAATGACAGAAGCAAGGAATGAGACACGACCTCCAGAAGGGCATAGTTTATCAGGGGACACCAACTCTTTGTAAACAAAAGAGTGCAGTAAGTTATAACAGAATTACCTATTGTACCTGATACTGGGAAGCAGGCCAGAATAGAGAGTTTGTTACAGGCAATAATGCAAGTGCCCTGTGCTTTAGGAGAGGTTTTACACAGGAAGGAGAATCATGTTTGTGTGCTTGAAGAAGCATAGACGATTACCCTGTGGGAGAAAGGCATTTCTTGCAAAGGAAAAACTGCAACTACTAGGCACAGATGGAGGGAATGGAGTTGAATCAAATGTGTGTCAGATCCATTGGAGTTCATAATATATTTGTTGGCATGATGTTAGATGAGATTGCCAAAGGCTTTTTATGCACACTCAGAAAATTATCAAAGACCTTGGCTTCATCTGAACCGGTATTAAAATTCTTGACTTAAAGGTAAAGGCTTTTGCACAGCAAAGGGAACCATAAACAAAACAAAAAGACAACCTGAAGAATGGGAGAAACTATTTGCAAATGATATGGCTGACAAGGACTTAATTTCCAAAAGAAACAAACAGCTCAATATCAAAAGAAGGAGGAACTATAAACAAATCTATTTTGAATCCTAATGCCAACTCAGAACAGGACTGGACACATATTTCCTTGAGTACAGACTGGCTTGAAGAACTGGATTTTGTATTTGTTAATCAGAACGAGAGCACTATGGTAACTGGCTCTGTTTGATAACTGACAAACATATCATTTTTCCCAGCTAAGGATTTATTGTTGTGCTGTAAACTAAATCATGAAAATTCCTTTCAAAATTAGTAAAATCAATTTTTTATGTTTAGGGATAAGTTTCTCTTGTCTGTAATTTTTTCAGAAATATCATAGGCCTTTGAGCTTTCATAAAGAATATCCAACTGATAGAAATTTAGCCATTTTAAAATTTGACTTTTAAGTTAACAGTTTCTAGTCATCTCTGCTACTTCATCCCTTTTCCACAATTGTTTTTGAGATATCAATAATGTTGTTTCTTTTATAAATGTTTCCTGATTGTTGCTTGCTTGTTTATGCATTTGTTGTTTCTGCTTTGTCCTTTTCTATAATACTAGTTGCTTTTTTTTACCTCTGATTGTGAGTAATGCTACTTCTTGTGACTCTTTGTATGTGCAGAAATTGCTATAGCACATTGCTGAAGATATTTCAGATGAAATCATTTTTCTTAGGACTTATATCAGTAAGTCAGTGACCATTGGACTCGTTGTGAGGAACAAGTAAAATTTTCCATTAACTTCTAACATCAGAACTTGACAACTTACCTAAAGTTCCCAGCAACATCATCACCAGTAAAATTCAAGAGAATTCAAGTCTCTTTCTGTCTCAGAATGTTTTCCATCAGCTTCTGGATTTCTAGTCTTATAGAGCCCTAAAACACCCTCAGGATTTCATGATCTTGCAGAAGAACTAACAAGACAATTAAATAAAACTGTATGTTGACAACTGGGTATGATTTAGCATGGGAGAAATTTTTTTGTGACTACAATTCCCTGGTGGAAGTTCATCAGTCAGAATTTTTATTCTCATTCCCTCTAGGATTGTACAGAAGTTAAAGAAAACATAAATGGGCACACACATATACTGTATATGTTCACATGCATGTATCTTTATATTGTTGACTTAAAAAATATGCACAACGGTGTTCCCCTCGTGGCTCAGTGGTTAACGAACTTGACTAGAATCCATAAGGATGCAGGCTCGATCTCTGGCCTCCATCAGTGAGTTAAGGACCCTGCATTGTCATGAGCTCTGGTGTAGGTTGCAGACATGGCTCAGATCCTGCCTTGCTGTGACTTTGGTGTAGGCCAGCAGCTACAGCTCTAATTTGACCCTTAGCCTGGGAACCCCATGGGCCACATGTGTGGCCCCCAAAAGATGAAAAGACAGAAAAAAACAGCATAACCTAAAAGTTGAGAGTTAAGTTTTATTGGGTCAGATGAGGACTACAGCCTGGAAGGCAGCATTTTAGATGGATCTGAAAACACTGCTCCAAAATGGTAAGTGGAGAACGTCAGTATATATGTGACTTTGGTGAAGGGGGAAGAACATGTAATCAAAATACACTGTGCAGAAGATTGCTGCTAGTCTCAAGAAGCTTACTGCTAGTCACAAGGAGCCCATGTCATCATGAAGCCTTTTAGTGTTTTTCTAGATATGAGGAAATGAAAGAATTGGGCTCAAAAACTCTTTAGAAAGTATCTCTCTAAAGAACTGGTCTGCCAGTTTTTCCCAGTGCACAAAATGCCTCGCTCCAGATCTCCACACTGAGCTCTCTGAGGAGGTGTTGAGGGTTGGCCGCTGCAGTGGCTCGGGATTCAATCCATGTAGAGGCAGATGGAAATGCCAATCTCTAGTTCCCAGTAAATATTAAAACACAAAAGATCAGTGACACTGATATTTTTGTTGTATGTTGAATACCTTTCATTTGTCCTTCCAAATTCATTCTCCATCCTTTTAACCTTCTCTTTGCTCTAGGATGCTCAGCAGTATTAACTGCATCTTGGGCTACTTTCTATCTACTTAATAGGTTCTTTAGCAGTGTTTGTCCCTGGCAGGGAAGAGAGGGTGGCCAGAATGATTTTTCCCAGTCTCCTTTCTTGTGGAGATGTCACATCTCTGGACCAACACCATAGATCCTGCTGGGTGATCCACTTCAAAGCTCTCCCCCTGGTGCTCACAACCTCTTCCCTCTTCTCACACCTTCAGGAAAAGAGGAGGTACATCTCTCAGAAGTTATTAGTTCTAGAGTTATCACATTATTTCTTGAGAATTTCCTAAACTACACACATTCCTTTGTGGTAATCACTTAAACCCTTCCTAAAGTTACCAGTTTAAGTATCCTTCTGCTACCTGCCAGATTCATTAGCGGTACTGGTCTTAGAAGTAGTCCCAGAGAGAAACACTGCAATGGAATTTAATTATTCTTATAAATGAAGGTTAGAAATACAAACCCATTATTTTGGTAAATGGAGCAGTGGTAACCTAGGCGTCTATGGCATCCATTTTAACCTAATGGTCAATAAGGGCATCACAACATGAAGGGCAGGTGGAGGTCAAGGCATTGAGTGGCATCCATTTTTTTTGGCAAAGATACATGCTAATAGAGATACAGATAGCATGTCATGAGTTGCCTTCTGCTGGACTATTCAGCAGAATAAACAAACCTGTAGTATTCAACAGAATAAACAAACAGGCAGTAAGAAAAGATATGTATTGTAGTACATATCTCTCAGAGATAAATGGAAGCAGTTACCCAAAGACCAGGTGACCTAAATGGCAACAGAATATATTTCCAGATATATTCTGGCAGTTATATCTGGCATTTTAAAAATCATTTTTATCACTTTTTTGAGGGATAAATACTAGCTCACAGTGCTCTAGTCTGAGATTCCAATCTCTTATATAATTCACTATTCTAAGCTGTTTTAGAGCCCTTGAAACCACAGACTGATGGTGAGTTAAGTTACCTTTTAGGAAGGATCCTGAAACTCAGCCAATGTATACAGTGTCTTTCTCTAAGCCTTCTTGTGGATGGCTTAACAGCCCATTGTGAGGGTAACCCCACTTGGAGAAAAGGGAAGTACCCAGATCTTCTGTAGATTGTTGGATACTGGCTCTGACCTGACACTTCTCCAGAGATGGAAATACACCAGAGGTACACACTTACCAGGGGTCTAATGGAAACCACTTGAAAGATAATTTTCCCTGAGTGTATCTCTCAGTAGGACCAAAAGGACCAGTCATATAGCTGGTCATTATTTACCCAGACCCAGAAATCGCATTGGGTATACAAGTACAGAATAAAACTGAAGCTTCATTTTAGTCCCCTGTCCCTGGCACTTGGAATTATCATTATTATTCAAAGGTGTGACTGGACATCCTTGTATAGAGTACTCTTTCCATTCTCTGCTGAGACAGGAAACCAAATGCAATATTGCATCCGTGAGGGCAGATGCCAAGATTAATGTTTTCATTGAAACTTAAAGAGGCAAAGGTGGTGTAATGTATGGCTGAATCACTTTGTTATATAGCAGAAATGATCATAATACGGTAAATTGACTATACATCAATATAACTTAAAAAAATGAAAAAAGCAACAAAGTATATAAAGTCAAAAAAAGTGAGAGTTCCAGAACCACAACAAATTCAGTTTTTGGTGGTGATTTCAACGTTCCTTGGTAACTGATAGAATGTATACATAACAAACATAGAGAAGGCTTAGCACCATCCATCAACTGGGATTAATGAATATTTAGAGAACTCTCCACTCAAGAACTGCAGAGTAAACATTCTTTTTTTAAGTAAGATAGCATGTTCACCAAGGTAGACAATAACCAGCAGCATAAAAAATCTCAATTAATTTAAAGTTTCATATTTCACAGGATGAAATTAATTGAATAAAAATATTTTGAAAATCAAAAAATAAACATGCAAAAGTGGGGATCCCAACTCATCGAGTTAATCTATCTCTTTGTATGAGGGGGAAAAACTGATCTCTTCAAAGTGGAGGTCATATGTGAACAGTTACCAGGTAGAGACATTGAAGAAAGGGTGCAGGATTAGTAACACTCATCTTGGGAAATAAAATAGAGTGATTTCAGATTTAAAAAAATTATATACCCCCAAAGGCTACAATTGAAGTAAGTGGCTCACACTAGGGTTAAGCAGCTGTAACTTTTTAGGGATAAACAATGCATTTTGAGGTCATTAAGCTGGCAAAGGAGGCTGAGACTGTCACATTTTATTGAAACTACAAAGTTATAGGCTGTTCAATGTCCTAAACCCTTTATGTTCACATATATGTACTCATTCTAGCTGCACATGCACACACTGGGAGGCTCTCATTAGTCAGGAGGAGAAGGTGTCATGCTCTGTGAAGGTCACTCAACCTCTTTCCCCACACACCACAGTTCAGGTTCAGTAGGACCTTGTACAAAGCGGCCATAGCAGCTGGAATGGGCTCAATAAAGTGGCCATAGCAAACTGTCTTCTTTTCACAAAAGCTTATTTGGCTAATGCTGCATTTAGGCATCCAAAATGCAAGTAACAGTGGCCATCACTATACCTCTGAAATATAGTCTCATTCTGGTAGGATTGGTAAACCATTTGGGTCGCAGGGTGAATAGATTAGAAAGCTTTCCAATAAGTCAGAATTGCATAGGTAACGGCTTTCCTTCCAGGAATACTCAGGTATTAGGGGATTTATTTGCTTTACATACTCTTTTTCTTGCCAGGTTTTTCCTCTAGTACCTGTAGATGTAGACTTCATAATGCCTTTTTTTTATGACCATGGTACTCACCAAACATTACCTGTACCAAGAACTACACTGGACAGGAGAGGAATAGTAACAATCTTCTCCAGTCCACGGAAATAACTGGTTTTATGCCTTACGCTATTATTCAGAAGTAACTGTCCTGATAAAATCATGGGAGAAGTATATAAAATCTCAGTCATGTTTGTTGAGCTGTCTTCTACTTATGCTACAAGCTTAGAAAGATCACCATGTATATGGTTAATTTTCCTTTATCAAGACTGTATATTTATGAGCTAAGGAGGTGAGATGGGTGTGAACCTTATGGTGGCCAGGAAAACAAAACTTTCGAAGACAAGTACAAATGAATAATTTTTCAAAGGCCCCACCTGGTGACTGCTCAAACATTCCCCATTTGTATTGAGGTCATATTTCCCAAAGGGGCTCAGCCATGAACCCCCCGCTAATGGCTGAGCACCACAGGGGTACAAAGGCAGGACCATCTTGTTAGACACTGAATTCCACTGATGATGAATTTTACATCAAGGACCTCCCAGTGATTGTGCTGAACTAACCCAAGACCGAGTAGTGGTCCATGATGCTTCTGCCCATTCATCACTTCTTTACTTGTGGTCAGGCTTACATCTTTATGATGACATTCTTTTTTATTTTTCCTTTTTTTCCCCTGACTCCTTCTCCATTTTTTCTTACACAGGCAGAGCTATTTTCCTAATAACACCTGGGTATATGTAATTCTTCTTCAACAAAACCCCGGCCAACACAATCTCTTTTACTATTACATCAATATCCCAACAAGAGTTTAATTTCTCTACCCATAATCGTATACTCAGTATATTTGGAAATCTATGTACACAAGGATGGAATGCTTCCACAAGGAAACACCCCAGGTGCTCCGTTTATTCAGAATTTAGGAAGAACCCTGGCCATGTTGGGCTCCTATGACGTTGAACTGACAAGGGTCACTCTCCTGGGCAGGGTGATTGATATCAATCATCAGAGAGAAATTAGTTGATGCTGTAAACTGAATTCAAGAAGAATTATGTTTGGAACCCAAAGGATTTAGCACCATATTTCTTAGCATCCTCTTAGCCCTCTCTGTCAAATGAAAAGTACCACAAACAAATAAAACCAAGATAATCAAAACTCAGTTCTAATAGTTAGAAAATTTAGGTAAATAATGGTACCTCTCACTGAATTTAGGTGCTGAGAAAAATTGAATGGACCAGAGTCATGTAACCAAGGAGGTAGAGAGAGTTTTGTTTTGTAATTAGTGCAGTAGGATATTATAGAGGTAGATAGCTTTGTAAATTTCAATGATACAGATCCTATCACTTCACCTCCTTTTGTCTTATTTTTTATTAGATGCAAGACTGAATGTGACTAGAAAACCCATGTAGTATGAATTTTGGGGACAAGTCATACATTTAGCAAGTGCTCATTGCTCATTTTCTATGCTGTGAATGACCACCAAGATTTCATCTTCAAAAAAAGAAAACAGATAAATCCAAGTGATTTTTTGCATGGAAGATAGCTGTAAACAAATGTGCTTTAAGGTGTTTATCAAAACTCATGTAACAAAAGTGAAGTTCCCACCATGGCACAGCGGAAATGAATCTGACTAGGAACCATGATGTTGTGGGTTTAATCCCTAGCTTTGCTCAGTGGGTTAATGATCTGGCATTGCTGTGAGCTGTGGTGTAGGTTGCAGGTGTGGCTCAGATCTGGTGTTGCTATGACCCTGCAGTAGGCCGGCAGCAACAGCTCTGATTAGACCCCTAGCCTGGAAATCTCCATATGCCACAAGTGTGGCCCTAAAAAGCCAAAAGCCAAAAAAAAAAACAAACAAAACCAAACCTCATATAACTAAAGACAAAATTTGAAACAATTTTAAGACTGTAAACATCATCTGTGATTTGAGTAATAAATTCCCTTAAGCAATTTACATTGTAATTACAAATCAACATGAAAGATTCTCCTGAATGCTTCACAACCATAAACTGCACATAAAACATTCGCAACAGTGCTTTAAAAACTGACACTTAGTGCCAGTCTTACACTTAAATCCTTTCAAAACCACTTTCTAAAACATCAGTGTCATATGTTTAATTGCAGTTTTATTATTCTTAGATGTTTTTATGTCTCTTTATGATTATCCTGAGCTGTACTTTACCATCTTACTGGGTTTTAGTAGTATTACTTAGACTTGAGCTTGTAGTTGAAATCACTTTTCCATAAACAAAATACTATGATTATACACTTAGGCCAGGGAAAGGTACAGTTTCTGGGTACATATTGATAATTATTTGGAGGATGAGACTTAAATGTTTCTCCTAACAGGATAAAATGATTTTAGAAAAAGAATTTTTCTCCAGTAGTTAACAATCTTTTTTTTGGTAGTCAAATTTCAGGATTAGTAGAGGTGGGAAATAAATATATTTTATATTAAGGATACATTTATTACACCAATTTTATTTTTTGTGAATGGTATTTCACCCTGGGATGATGAACTTTCCAGTTTGAGTTAACCCACATCAAGTAACTTATTTTCTGTGACTGTAATATAGCAATTAAACATATGAACATTACTTAAGAAGAACATGATTTATAGGAATTTCATTAGTAGAGGTGGACAACAGGTATCTTTTAGAAAATGGGAGTTTGTGGTGGCATTAATAGGTTTCCTTTTTGGAACATAGTTTAAAACAGGCAACTTGAAATTATACCATTGGGCAATGCCACACTTGGGTTACTATGTGTTATGACTAGTAGTGATTATACACCTTGGATTTAATTTTCAGGTCATTATGTATCACTCTCAGTGCTGATTGGTTTTTCTCTGCTCTGAGAGGAGAGCTTACAATTTGGAAGAATGCTTGCTTAATTATCACTTGTTTGCATGTTTCTATTGTTACTGTTACTGCTTATACCAAGAGAAACAGGACATTATTCATTTTTTTTGGTTTTTGTTTTTGTTTTGGCTGACTCAGACATGCAGAAATTTCTGGGCCAGAGATCAAACCCACACCAACAGAGCTGTGACCTGCATTGCAGCAGTGACAAATCTGGATTCTCAACCACTAGACCACCAAGGAACTCCCACTTTCTTATTGATATATATTGCATTAACATTAAATAACTTTTAAAAATCAAAATTATATGCATTTCATATTTCCTTTTTTGTTCAATCACTACTTTTCTTTTTAGTAAGGTGTGCTCATAAATTTATTTGTTTCCCTTCACTATAGTTATTAATATTTTTATTATTATTATTGTGTTTTAATGCCCAGAATGTCACAATTTGGATGTTGAAGTCCTTGTAGGTTCACCCTTATAAACTAAAAGAGAAGACCTAGGAGTTACACAGTGATTCACAAATATCATATCTATGGGAACTTGACCAATCTTTTCTTATTAAGGAACATACATGAGATATATAGATTGAAGAGTTCATGCTTCCTAATTATATTTTTACTGAGTTATTTACTAGGCTTTTGTGCTAACACTTCTAGGAGAAAATGCTTTAGCAATTCTGTTATGGAAATGGAAACTGATGATTTTAAGTAATTAATAGCCACAAGAGAATATTAAATCTTAATTTGGCATATGACTGACTTCTAGGAAATAACAATTGTATACTATTTTATACATAGCAGTCAGCCACAAAAACTCATGCTAAAGAGCTGTCAACTTTATGAAGGCAGAAGTTCTGATTTTATTTATTTATTTATTTTTGCCTTTTTTGTCCTTTTATGGCTGCACCCACGGCATGTGGAGGTTCCCAGGCTAGGGGTCTAATCGGAGCTGTAGCCACTGGCCTGCGCCACAGCCACAGCAACGCAGGATCCGAGCCGCATCTGCAATCTACACCACAGCTCACGGCAACGCTGGATCGTTAACCCACTGAGCAAGGACAGGGATCGAACCCGCAACCTCATGGTTCCTAGTCGGATTCGTTAACCACTGTGCCACGACGGGAACTCCAGAAGTTTTGGTTTAAGTTTTTTGGTAGTTTTTAACTGGTAGTAATATGAAATCAAAACAAATTCTTACATTTTATATTTAAATATTATCTCAAATTATGTTATTTTTTTCATCTTAGGTCTCCTGAATTTTCATGTATTAAGTGTGCAATATCTTCTACATGTATTGTAAGAATTCTTGATCCTAATGGAACACAATGACAGCTCTTCTTGAAAAATAATGAACTGATTAAATTTTGCCTTTGCCTCTCCCTAAAAGGAGAGAATCTTGATTCATTTGAGAAGTTTATTCAGAGCCTCTTTCACATCCTTATTCCTCAGGCTGTAGATCATGGGATTCAACATGGGGAACAGCACAGTGTAAAATGTAGAAACTATTTTGTCTGTATCCGAAGAATAGCTTGATCGTGGACGAGAGTAGATGTAGAGAATGGAGCCATAGTACAAGGTGACAGAGAGCAGGTGGGAGGAGCAGGTGGAGAAGGCTTTGAGGCGGCCCTGCGTGGAGCGGATCTTCAGGATGGTGGTGATGATGAAGAGGTAGGAGGCCAGAATGAGCATTGCAGGGGTGATGACATTGGAGGCCAGGAGGAAGTACATCAAAGCCTGGTAGTCATCCTTCCTGCCACAAGCCAACTTCACCAGGGGAAGCAAATCACAGAAGAAGTCATCAATGACGTTGTCATTACAGAAAGTCATGTTAAAAAGTCTTTTAGTGATGATGGAACAGTTAATAAAGCCACCAAGATAGGAGGTTGCTACCAAGAATGCACACAGCCATATGGGCATGGCCTGAGAATAAATCAGTGGCTTTGAGATAGCCATGTAGCGGTCATAAGCCATGACAGCCAACAGGTAACACTCACTGTACCCTAGGCCACCAGAGAAGAAGAACTGGGCTACACAGCCAGCAAAGGAGATGCTTTTGTCTTTAGAGGTACAAGTCACTAGGATCTTTGGGGTGTAGACTGAGGAATACCAGAGATCCAGAAAAGACAGATTTCCAATGAAAAAATACATGGGTGTGTGCAGCCTGGAGTCATTACAGATCAACACCATGAGGGTGGTATTTCCTGCCACAGTTACAGAATAGACACAAAGGAAGACCACGAACAGGACCAGCTGCACCACAGGGTCTGTTGTGAAGCCCAGCAGAATGAAATCAGTGGCCGTGTGATTGCTTCTTTCCATGGCTATAGGGACTCTCACCTATGAAGAGGGAAAATGAATTCAGCTTGAATCGCTGTGCTGAATACCCATGCAAAGTAAATATGTTAAATAAACTGCATTGTATCATTTCTTAACCTACAAATCCATGGTCCAACAGTATAAGTTCTTATTTTAGAAAGAGTTTTTATTTTGTAACAGACCCCTTAGTCTTTATAGTTATATATTGTTAAATGATACACTGGATACATTATAATTTTCAATAATTTCTTTTTGTCTTGTTGTCTTTTAGGGCCACACCAGCAGCATACGGAGTTTCCCGGGCCAGGACCTGAATTGGAGCTGTAATCGCTGGCCTGCACCACAGCCACAGCAACGTGGGATCTGAGACTCATCTGCAACCTACACCATAGCTCACGGCAATGACAGACATTTAACCCACTGAGCAAGGCCAGGGATGGAACCTGTGTCCTTACGGATGCTAGTCGGGTTCATTAACCACTGAGCCACAACAGGAACTCTGTAATTTTCAATAATTTATCCGAGCAAACACCCATTTGAATCAGGAATCTGCCAAACTTTTAAGAGAGCACTCATGGACAGATGCTTGGGAAATGTTTTTATAGAGAAGATACAGTACAAAAAAAAGGAAATTATTTTATTGGCTATAGATTAAGTGGTTGTCCAATTTCAAAAAACTCTAACTGGCTGTTTGTGTTTGGTTGTTCTTAAGTTTCATTTTCTGGGATTCATGTGCATTGATTCTGGCTTAGGTTTTATTTTTGCACAATGGTTACCAATTTATAAATCAGAGCCACCTGGATCTGACGGTTGCCTTACTTAACAAATCCAACAAAATTTCATACCAAATTTCTAATAGTAGTTATTTACCTTTTTTCCTAAAATGATTATTCAACTAAAGAAAGGATGAATCTGTAATTTCTATTTTTTTGTTCTTAGGTCTTCATCATGTAAATTTGCTATTGCTAAATGGGTGACTTCTTTGCTTACATGCTAATTGTTAGTATCTGAAATATTGCACTTCACCTATTTTATTTTGAAAGCATTAAGCACTTTTCTTTCTGTTCTTTCATACACTGAACACCCCACAGTCACTTAAATTTGTATTTCATGGAAATGTCTACAGCAAGATAACACTTAGATTATAAGAATAAAAGACTATAGACAAAGTTTTGGATATATAAAAAGATGATATACAATTATAACATCATAAAGTACACAGGCTAAACAGTGTTTTATGCTTATTATAACAATAAAATCATTTATATTATATATACATAAACAAATAATGTAAAAAGTCAGTTTAGATATAATTCACATATATCACATAAATAATACAGTATAGAAAATTATACATTATTTTAATATTTTTGCTTTGTAATTTGTAAAGGATTTTTCCTTAGGCAAACAATACATGCTTCAGAATATGACTGTGAGACTCATTATTCCATCTTATGATTCAGAAATTTGCTCTCTCTTCAAGAGTCCATGCATATAGACTATAAATGTTCTACTGAAATGGATAGACAGGAATATATCTAGCAACAGTGCATCTATATTCCACTTTCAGTCACACTAACTTTCCACCCACATAGATCATTTTATAGCCAAATTAACAAAATCCAGTGATGTGATGTTATTTGTATGTTGGAACTTAGAGTCAACGCTAGGCTATCAATGAGTGTCACTAACACTTATTTCTGAATAAAATTTCAAATAACATAAGATTTTCTTCTTAGGCTTTTGTTACTATCACTCCGCTAAAGATGTGCTTATCTAGGTTCAAAGATTCCACAAAGCTGAATCCAGTGATCATGTATTATTTCTCCTCTGATGATCTGTTTCAGCACTAGACACTGTTCATCAGTTCTTCTTGCTGAAACTACTCACTTCACTAGGTTTCCAGGCCATAATATCATAGATTTTCTTCTATTTCTATTGGTATGTATTCTCGGTGTTTATTGCCCAAAGCTTTGAATTTCAGAACGCCCTCCACATCCACCTTTGAATCCCTCTCTTTCTCCTCTAAAATGATCCCCAGTGAATCATCCAATCTAATGACTCTGGTCTCTATACCTGCGTCCATCTTCTATCTATCATCTATTTTCTATCTATCTTCTATCTATCTATCATTATCTATCTATCATCTATCTATCTATCATCTATCTTATATCATCTATCTTCTATCTAGCTATCATCTATCATCTATCTATCTATCTATCTATCATCTATCTAATCTATCTAATCTATCTATCATCTGTCTTTCTTATCCATCTTTCTAATCTACCTGTTGCTTGTCTTCTGACTGCTTCTCTTCCCTGAACTTCAGACTCTTGGATCCCAATGCCTATTTAACCTTTCTTAGGGGATGTCCACTGGTAAGTTTACGAAGACCCAAGTTCTTAACAATCCTCCCTAAGCCTACTTCATTTTCAGATTTCTCCATTGCAGTGAAAGGACTGCATTATCTCAGTTCAGGGAAAATCATGAGATGTTTTTGACTCCTTGCTTTTGCACTGTAGCTGACTAATCAGAAACACCTTGATTCTACCCTCAAAATATTTCCAGAACCTGTCCAATTTCTCCCAGCTCTGGTGGGTCCACCACACTCAACCTCTATCTTCTCTCATTTGCTTTACCACAGAGCTTCTTACTAGTTTCCCTGTTTCTTCCCCACTTCCATCCTTATCCCTTTGAGCCTTTCAACAAAGACAGCCAGTGTGATCCTATTAAAATACTAGACAGATCATGTTATTCCTCTTCAAATTCTCAAATAACTCCATGACTTATTCAGAGTAAAAGCCCCAATCCTTCTAAAGACATTACTGTCTTTCTGTTTCTGGTTCTTACTGTTCTTCCCTTCACTGTCAACTCCACTCCAGCCCGGCTGCCCTGCCCTCCCTTCTTTTTTTTTTCTCTCTCTTTTTTTTCTTTTTAGGGCCACACCTGAGGCATAGGGAATTTCCCAGACAGGGGTGTGAGTCAGAACTACAGCTGCCACAGCCACACCAACATGAGATCCGAGCCACGTCTGCAACCTATGCCACAACTCTCAGCAGCACAGGAACCTGGACCCACTGAATGAGGCCAGGGATTTAACACGCATCCTCGTGGATACTAGTGGGTTTCTTAACTCTCTGAGCCACAATGGGAAGTTCATTTTTTATTTTCCTCCTTTCAGTTCCTGGAATAAACTGAGTTCATTCAGAGTATTTGCATTGCTCCCTCCTATAATTAGAATGTTCCTCCTCAGATATCTCTGGAATAAAGACTTACCCTTTTTTTCAGTTGTCAGTTGCCACTAATATTACCCTTTTCAGGTGTCCCCTCATCACTGCATGGCAGTCCATATCCCTGATATTTCATTGTATCACTTTTCTACTTTATTATTCTCTCTAGAACTGCTCATTATATGATATTACATATATCCCATTAATTTAACTATTCTTTTTTCTTTTAACAGAATATAATATTTTAATAGAATATATGCTTTTGATGAAAAATATATATCAGTTCAGTGTTTATTTCATTTTAATTCTGAGGCTTGCTATGAAGTTTTGTGGGCTGTTTATTCTAAATGAATACAAACAATGCAAACTGAAAATTTTGTGGCTAGGTAAAATCTTTGAAAACATGGGTCCATGAAACCTATAAAGGGTTTCCTGTGATAAAAAGTTGAAAAGCCCTAGATTAAACCTTAAACTTACTATCTTCTGTTTCTACATGCCTGTGAGTCTCATAATTTTATTCTAGAACTTTATCATATATAAAAATAGTTAAGTTACTCTGACAAGCATCATGCTTAGTGCTTCACTAGCATTATTTTATCTTTTTCAAAACATCCATCATAAGTATGTTTAAAGGTTAATAGAAATAATTTTTGTAAGTGACCTAACTGAGTTCTCATGAGAAGCAAGTAGTGACACAAAGATTAAGTGTTATCCTTCTCTAGAGACCTGGTGCTTACCCACGAAATGCCCTGCTTTCTTTCCTTACATTAGATTAATGTAGCTTGTGTGATCCATGGGTGCCTCTCTTTTATGCATTATAATACCCTAACTTAAATTTAATATGATCATGCTGAGATACTGTCCCAGCTAAGTACCTCCATACATGTTGTGTCTGATAAATGCTTCTAAGCAGCTTCCAAATCATCTCTGGCAGAGTCCTAAGTCTCTTACCTTGATAGCTAACACTGATTCTGGTCTTAGAAATATTCTGCTCACTTTACTTAGGGCGAGGATACTTACCTGCAGCTCCCACAGTCACAAGCAACAAAGGACCACACTATGGGTCCAGATAATGTGTACTTACTCTAGGTCCCCAGTGTATTTGATGCATTATGTACCTCAGGGGGTCATAGCTTTGAAAGTCTCTAAAAAGGCAATTAACCAGTGTGTTAACTTTATTTAGGAGGCTCTCACTCAATGTAAAATGAATTATTTATATACACAATGGAATACTACTCAGCCATAAAAAAGAATAAAATAATGTCATTTGCAGCAACATGGATGGAATTAGAGATCCTCATACTGAGTGAAGTAAGTCAGAAGGAGAAACACAGATACCATATGATATCATGAATAACTGGAATCTAACATACTGCACAAATGAACCTTTATGCAGAAAAGAAAATCAAGGACTTGTAGAACAGACTTGTGGTTGCCAAAAGGGTTGGGGAGGGAATGGGATGGTAGGGGGGTCTGGGGTTAATAGTTGTAGATTGTTGCCTCTGGGCTGGAAAACCAAGAAGATACCACTGTATAGCACTGGGAACTATGTCTAACCACTTGTGATATGTAACCCTGTCACCATGCTGTACAGCTGGGTATAATGTAAATAAAAAAAAAATAGAATGAATAAGCAATGACGTTCTACTGCATAGCACAGTGAACTATATACAGTCTCTTAGGATAGACCATGACAGAAGACTATATAAGAAAAGGAATGTGTATCTGTATATATACATATGTATGTGTGTGTGTATATATATATATTTATGACTAGGTCACCTTGCTGTATAGAAGAAATTGGCACATTACAAATCGGCTATACTTTAATAAAAAATAATTTTAAAAATTCAAAAAATAAAAAGAATCTATTCTGAGTTAATTATGACTGTTAATCTTATATTGCTATTGTATTATTTTAATTGTAAACATCATTAAACATGAGAAGCTTCAGTTAACATAGTTTGATACATCATTTAAGAATTCTATGAACATCATTTCAAAAGACAATAATTACCAGTTCTGCCCATTGTGTGAATTTTACAAATTCCCTAGTTATTTATATATTTCTCTATGTGAAATACACACTTGGAAATGTTTGGAAAAATAAACTATAACATAAAAAAACATACATTTGCTATATTTTGAGTAATTCATTTTTTTAAAACACTTTCCTATGAATTTTATTTGATCGCCAAACACCTCTATGGAATATAGATTGCTATTTCCACTCTCAACAAGAAAGTACTTAGTACGAGAGTTTCTAGACTCTCATACTAAGTGAAGTAAGTCAGAAAGAGAAAGACAAATACTATATGATATCACTTATATCTGGAATCTAATATTGGCACAAATGAAACTTTCCACAGAAAAGAAAATCATGGACTTGGAGAATAGACTTGTGGTTGCCAAGTGGGAGGGGGAGGGAGTGGGATGGACTGGCTGGCTGGGGGTTAATAGATGCAGACTATTGTATTTGGAGTGGATAAGCAATGAGATCCTGCTGTGTAGCACAGGGTACTGTATCTAGTCACTTGTGATGGAGCATGATGGAGTATAATGTGAGAAAAACTTTGCTGTATAGCTGAAATTGACAGAACACTGTAAATCAACTATAATGGGAAAAATAAAAATCATAAAAAAATAGATCCAGGGCAGTTAATCATTTGCCAAGTAAAGTCAGGATTTTAACTTATCTGATTAAGAAATTTCCTATATCAAGGATATTTCGGACACACAATAATTACATATTCTTCTATGACTCTAATGCCTTACAAGCAGATTGTACTTATTCTGAGTGTCTGTATAGTCAGATTTTGCAACAATCATATTTGGCCTCACTTTTCATCAACTCTCTACATTCTCAAATATTGTAACCAGAATGAAACCTAACCACGAGTTTCACTACAGCTGTACTTCTCAAAATATGGCTCAAAGCTGGCTTCACAAGTATCTTGTTTGAAAGAAATACTCTCAGGCCTAGCTTCAGAATGATTGAATTAGAATCTGCATTTTAACAAGGAACATACACTATTCCTATGCATGTTAAAGTTTGAGAAGTATGCATCTAGAAGGTCCAGCCTAATGTGTCCCCTTCATACATTCTAAGATTATATATAAGCATATTTACATGTACTTATATATATTTAAAGATGTATACATGCACATATAAACACACACCTATGTAGCATGCTAGGCCATGGATCACATTACCTTATTATCTCATATTGCTTCAAGAAAGCTCCAGGGTTTGTAATAGGTCCTTGTGCTGGCCATGGGCCTAGAAAGCATTTATTAACATGAGAAATGTTTAAGTGCTTTTCTTGTCACTTATGAACACACAAAGCAAGTCAAGAGATTGGCTCCTTCTTGATCCCAGTCTAGTGGAGTCCTCTCTGTTTCCCACACTTGCGAGACTCAAGTGAGAAAATGTTGGTTCAAGTACTCCGTGTCTGCCCTGTATTATCTCTCCTTGGCACACTGAGTAGTTTCTATTGCAATTCCAGAGTTACTGCCTTCTGGGGGAGATAGCACTTTGTGGGAGTCTCATCTTGAGACTCCAACTTCATTAAAGCAAAGTGGAATTGGACGTTCCAGAAAGAAATGTAAATGAATATTGTACATTTTAGATTATTTTCACACAAACCTTTTCCTAATTTTTATTTGATTAAAGTATAGTTGGCTTACAATTTTTCCTCAATGTCTGTTTTCCAGCAAAGTGTTCCAGTCATGCATATATGCAAATTCTGGTTTTTTTAAATACCATCTTCCATCATGGTATCTTCCATCATCTTCCATCTTCCATCAACCCAAAAGACTGGACATAGCTCCCTGTATTTTTTAATTTTTGAAATTCTTTAAACTTTTATTGAAGTAGAGTTGATTTACAATGTTGTGATAATTGTACAACAAAGGGATTCAGTTATACACAAACACACATCGTTTTTTTGTATGTAATTTTTCCATAGAGGTTATTGCAGATATTGAGTAGAGTTCCCTGTGCTATACATCAAGTTCCTGTTGACCTTTCATTCCATATAAAATAATGTGCATATGCCAGTCCCTACAGTTACTACAGCAGTTCTTCAAAATAATACAAGTGGAGGTTAACAACATGAAACTCGCTAAGAGAACGCATATTTTAGGTTTAGCATTGTCTAAATCCACAATTATATCCTTTTCCCAATAAAATTGTTGGAAAAATAAGATATGAAGGGCTCACATGTGGAATTTTTAAAAACATCTTTAAGTCCTGTCTGCAGTGATTCTGATTCAGGATAGGCCCTGAGCATTGATATTAAAACAAACAAACAACAACAGCCAATTATAATGCATTCAGAATTTGAGAATCCTGAGATTAAGTTATATTATTATGTGGAAGCGTTATCTGACACAGTTGGCTTTCTGTACTTTGTTTTTTTTTTTTTTTCAGTTTTTTTTATTTTCTTTG